>PVJX010045230.1:0-12814 GCA_004027295.1 Dolichotis patagonum | reverse complement strand
TCAGGACACACTGGTCTCTGCCTCACGGTAGAGATGGAAATCTTTCCCAGATGATCACAAGCCTCCGCGTCAGAGGGAAACAGCGGAGCTTCCAGAAGATGACGTGGAAAAGACTCCTGTGTTCTTGGGTAACCAAAGCCCGGCTGAGCCAGGACACAGACCGGCTTCCGATGCTGGTGACGAAGTGGATTTCACTAACACACAGCGCCTCTGTTTGTCAAAGGGGCATCAGCAAGGTGTGCAAGGCACAGCCGTGGAGGACAGGTCTGCGTGCACGGCGCTGGCGAAGAACTCGGCCAGGTCTTCTGAAAGAGAGCAGAAGCAAGAGGCTCAGTCCGGTGTTTTCAGGAGGCACAGAGATGGACAGGTGCTTCGTGTAAGGGGCAGGACAGGCCAGCAGCCAGAGAGGTCGTCTGAGGTTTGCTTCCCAAGCAGACAGACTTGTAAGACGTCTTTGTGTGAATGCATTCACCCTTTCAACCCCGCATTCATCCTGAACGCTTTGCGAGCCTTGTTGCTGACAATTTACAGGATACTCGGGCAGGACGTAAATGTGCTAGATGCCAGAGAGAGGCAGTGAATAAGGAAACCCCAGAATGTGGGGCTCTCTCTAGGACAGTACCCCACGTCTTCAACAAATAAAAAGAGAAAGAGGAACCTATAGATCAAAATACAAGTGTAAATTTCATCAAACAAACATGATATGCAGACTTAGCTAAGATGTGGATTTTTTTTAAAAAAGCAACTTTAAGAAACCACATAGGAAAGGGGAAGTAGGTAGAAATTTGATTTTATTAAAGCAGTAATATTTGGGGAAAATGATAGTACTATTGCATTTTTTTAAAATGAAAGGTCTCTCAGTTCCTTGGAAAAGAGGTTGATTGCACAGCTGGTGCAGGAAAAATTACAGGATGTGCCTGGAATGTCTTACGGTTCCAGAAAGTAAGAAAATGTTCACAAAAGGACAGACATTTGTCTCAAACAAGGAGCCAACCTGATGGTACTCCTAGGGGTCAAAGTTGGAAACACTTGAGCAACAAAATATGATGCCATTGAATTTTAGCACATACAATAACATTCTCTCCATGTTCACATCAATACAAATAAAAATACATTTGGGGGTGAGAGACACTGCTTTCCTGTAGAATGTCAGAGGGACGAAAACACATAAAGTCAGATTGTTATAGATGTGATCCACCAGTGAACATAAAAATCAGTGATGAACCCAGGAGCAGAAGTGCGATATTCACACAGACCCAAAATATCTTCACCTGAGATACGCACTCACTACAGGAGACGGCAGCTGGGGAGGGAGCACTCCAGACCCCATCTTCACTTGCGAGCAAGGTCAACATCCCCGGGAATGGGGGTGCTGACCCCACAGACCCTGTGAAGGACCAAACATCCTCCTGTGATTTCCTTGCTAAAAGGTGTGGCTGCGTTTCCACCCGTGAGAAGACACCAGGGCAGCCCAAGTGAAAGGCAGGCTGCGTTTTCTCCTTGCGGTCACTTCTCAGCTTCGACTCAGTGCCGTGCTGCTTCCCCCATCACATCCTGTCCTCTGTGTTCCATATCCTGCAACATAGCTGAGCCGGGGCAAGAAAGACAGAGGCTGAGGACCCGTCAGATTGGAAGAAGCAAAGGCGGCAGCTGAGTGGAAGATGGGAACCAGTTCACGCTCCCAGACCAGGGCAAAGGCCTTCACGGAGGATCTGATAAGGTCTCACCATGGCCGGGTGTAGTTAACAGGAATGCATGGTTACTTACCTGGTTTTGATGACATGCCACGGGTTTCTAAGACATTTACAGCAGGGAAGTTGGATGTACAAGGGAATTCCCCACTATTCCTGCAGTGTTTTTACACATCTAAAATTAGTTCAGGGTAAAGAGCTTTATTTTAAAATACCCTGTAAGCCAGGTGTAGTGTTGCATACCTGTAATCCCAGCACTTTGGGAGACTGAGTCCAGAGGGTCCCCAGTTCAAGCCTAGCCTGGGCAATTTGAAGACTTAACAAGACCCTGTATGTCTTAGAGATTGTTTCGTGGCCCGGCGCCTCTTTGGACATAACCCATCCCGGTTTACCAGACGGATGCTAGGCGAGGTTTCCGTCCCCTGGAAGCACTCCGCTGCGGGCTGGGCTGCAAGATCAGAGGGTGCTGTCTCAGCAGCTCAGTCTCCGGCTGGAAAGACCCCGGCCCTGTGGACTTAAGCCAGATGCCCACCAGCTGCACCCTTCACTTTCCCTAGAACGGGCCCAGGTGTGGGGCACAGTGGCCTCTGCAGCCTTCATGACTGGTCCTCAGGGGGGTTAACGACACGCGCTGCCTCAGTGGGGTGTGCAGCAGGAAGGCGCGTGTCACCGACCTCTCATCCCTCCTGTGACAGGAACGGGGGAGGTCGCAGCGGCACATTCTGCGCTATCAGCATCGTCTGCGAGATGCTGCGGCACCAGAGGACCGTGGACGTCTTCCACGCCGTCAAGACGCTGAGGAACAACAAGCCCAACATGGTGGACCTCCTGGTAAGACCCCAGCCCCCACCCCAGCCCCCCAGTTTGCAGCGACACGGATTTCAGACAGGAAGAGACTCGTTCACCACTTTGCTGTAGGACTTTTCTCCCTTTCTCTCTCTTCCTCTCCTGTTTTTTTCTTTTTTCTTTCTTTTTTTTCTCCTGGTGAGGAAACTGTCTCAGCCTGCTTGAGATGTGAAAAGGGTGGGAGCTCACTCGTGGACCTCCTTATTAATTTCCTCTCCCTGCCAGTGCCTTCCGCGTGGCTAAGTGCTTCATCTTCACGAGGAAGAAATAATCGTCACACATGAAATGCCAGGTTTTCGAATTATATATTTTATAAATAGCTTAATGGCCTAATATTTATCAAAGCTGTGAATCTGAGCTTGACACCCAGAGTGCCGCATTTAATTACGGTGGCCGTCTCTGAGGACAGGATTAAAGGAGCGGAAACACAAAGGGCGAGGTGCAATTATTTTCCTGCAGTATTGTGTGAAATCTTTCTGCAGAGCTGTTGAAATGCCAAGCAGGCTGATTCCCGAATAGGAGACCAGCTCCAGGGAAGGAGCATCGGTGCTGCTTGGCATGGAGAGCGGATTCCAGGGCAGCAGGAAGCTCACTGGGGCGGTAGGGAGCAGAAAAAGGGGGGCCAAGGAGACTTGTTTAGAGGGGCTGCATTCCAGGGGTGTTACGTGCTGGGGTTTCATGAGAGGAGAATCAGAGAGAAAGCGGGGTTCAGGCTGAAGCTGAAGTAGCCAGAGTCCTCATCTGCAGCTTGGAAGTTACTTCCTCTTCCCTGGATGGGGGATATGACAGTGGCCTGTGACAACCAGCTTGTAGGACAGGTGGAGACCTGCTCTGCACGATCTGCTCTCTGGGGACATCCCTGTCCCCAGATAGTTCCATCTCCAGGAAGCTTGGTGCTGGTGGGGAGCTGTCAGCAGTTATCACATGGGCTTCCAAGCTGTGCCCACCGTCCCTGCCCTGAAGGAAGCCCATGGAACCCCAACTTGAGTCTCAGCTGTGCCCCTCATTCCAGTGAGGTGACCTCGATTACGTGAGCTTCACAGTTTAAGTGCCCTTGAGCAAGTAGATTTCTTGGGGTTTTGTCTTGTAAACTAGGAACAGCGGCAGCTGGTTAAGGCTGGCTGACGTGGAGGGGTGTGTGAAAGGTGTGCACAGCTGCACAGCGGAGAGAGGAGGTTGGCGAGGGACCCGGGCACGATGCCTGTGCAGCCTGAGGAGCCCTCAGTCTGAGTGGGAGAGGAGGAGTGTGTCCACAGCATATGTGTGTGCTTCATGTGTGCCAGACATAGCTCAGAGCGCCCCCACAGATTACGCACATGCACACATGTGTGCCCTATGTTCGGCTTCACTGGACCCAGGCAGGGCCATCAGAAGAACAGATGCGTAAGGAGACCTGAGTGAGGGTGGACCTAACATGATCCCTATGACCAGTACTCAACCTCAGGCACAGATGTGCAGCTTCCATACTTCAAGTTGCTCTTGATAAAAAAAGAAATGTCCTTTCCCTCTCGTGGTGGCCTGGATTAAGCAGATCACTAGACCTGGACCTCGCAGGCCTTTCCTCTAATGGCGGGCGAAACTACGGCAAGGGTGGAGCGCTGCTTCGTGCTATGAGTGGAGGCCAAGGCGGCTGGACGGGAAGGGGCCTGTGGTCACAGCCCTGTTTTGTGACAAGTCGGTGGCTTCTGACATTGTGGGTAATTCCATTTTTCCCAAGATAAAAATATATATTTAATAATTATTTTATTTCTCATGACACAGACATTGTACAGATTTGGGGGGTACAGTATGACAACCACTCAAAGCACATACACAGTGCAAAATAGTCAGCTCAGGTGGGCCTGTCTGTCACCTCAACCATCGTGTGTCTGCATGGGGCGCATTCCCGACCCTCTGCTGGCCGCTGTGAAGTCCGCAGAGGTTGATGCGGACCGGCTGCTGCACGTTTTTCCTCCTGTCCAGCTGCACCTTCTGCAGTCATAGGGGATCCCAGTGCCAAAAGTGGGACCTCCCACAGCAGCTCCGGGCACGGTAATAGATGGCATCTGGGAGTGAGCACCTGGGCACCCTGGCCACTGCTGTGCAGGTTAGGAAAGGCCACCTCGGCGCGCGCTCTGCTGTCTCGGAGGTTGAGCTCCGCGTCAGCTGTGAGACCCAGGAGACCCCAGTGAGATCGGTCCCACCCCCGGGCTGGAAGTCCAGGGATATTCTCAGGGTCTCCAGGAATGGTCTGGGAACCCACTAGCCATCACTGGGACTCCAGACTGGCCTGGCAGTCACACCTACCCCGCATCCCCCAGGCACACGGCCACCCTTGCCCAGCACTGTAATGAATCGGGTGGGGAAGTCGCCAAGCCGCGCACCTTGCCCAGGCATGGATCACCATCACCACATCTCAGGCCTTCCGCCACACCACTCTCTGCTCTCTCCTTCCTCCCCTGCTGTGCCAGCACCTCCAGGCGCACCCATCTTTCCCTCGCGGGGTCCCCTTCTCTGGAGCAAACCACAGTGCTGCCAACTGCACATGTGTTTGAACATCCTTGAGAGTGCACACGTAAAGGACCGAGACTTTAGGAAGGGCTGATCGGGAGGTCCCGTCACCCACCTGGGTGACCGATGTCTCTCTAGACTTTATTGGACCAGGTGGTAGCAGTTATAACCTTCCCCTGGGGGGCGTGCAGGCCTGGTCGTTCCCTCTATCTCGAGGCCTGGCCTTCAGTGGGTGCAGCTCCAGCCCCAGCTGTGCTGTGTTCTCATCCTCCGCACCAATGCCTCCAGGGCCCGGCCCTGTCTGCCTGCAACTTTCCACCTAACTTGGCCGTCTGGGCTAGAACGAGGTCCACGGAATGGAGCGGAACCCTGCCAGGATGTGTGTGCACCCAGGGGAGCTTCACTGAGGACAGCCCCGCCCTGCCCGGGAGCACCCTGAGATTCGGAAGGTGACCCTTCCCTCTCAAACCTGCTCCCTGCACCCTGGGGCTCCCGTTGGGACTGTGTTAAAAGGGTGGCTCGCAGCAGTCATTGAAATGAGTCGTGCAGTTAGGTTTGTGCAAAATCATCTTTGTGCAGTGAGGGGTAAGAGCCCCAGTTTCCGTTAACAAATGCGAACCTGTGATTTGCAGAAACGGGAAATGATCGGACCGCTTTGTGGCCAATTTGTTAGCTCAGTGATCCGAAACGTGGCCTTTTATAAATTCAGATTATGTCCTTAAATAGCCTGATAATCCAGGCATCCAGTCCTCCAGTAACAAGCTAGCTGCAACTCAGAAATAGAACTGTGCCCAGGGTATCGAGTAGCTTTTCCAGCTCAGGAGTTTAAGGAAAAGAGAAAGAAAATCTCAAATGCTTTGGCGTGCCCTCGTGTATGGAGAAGACTTGCTTTCAAGGTGAACCCAGGCCTAAACCCACAGAATTCTAGGTGGACAAGGACGGAGGGGCGCTTCCATGTCACCTCCACCCCACTGTGCAAGCAGAGGGGACATGACAGGCTGGTGTCTCGGGGCCCCTGGGCTCTGGGTCAGGGAGGCACACTCAGGCCCGCGACCCCTCAGAAAGTGTGCAGCCAACCACCTACGGAATTCCTGTCTCTCCCGGGGTTTGCCCAGCTCACGTCTTGCCAGAGCCCTGGCTGACGCAGCAGGGGCATCCACAGCAGGATTTTTCTGCTGGTGATTTTTTTTTAAGGAACAGCTTTATTGAGATGAGAACTCACTTCCCATAAAATCATACAGCTTTGTGGTCTTCAGTACATTCACAGAACCATGTGACCATCGCCACAGCCGGAGCTTAGCACCTTTCCTCCCCGCCAAGGACACCGCATGTGTGTCACTGTTTCCCCTTCCTGTAGGCCTGGCAGCTGTCCGCCGAGGACACCGCATGTGTGTCACTGTTTCCCCTTCCTGTAGGCCTGGCAGCTGTCCCTCAGCTCCCACGCACCGTGAGGCCCCTGGGCCTGGCTTCTTTCACCCTGCGTGATTTCCGAGTCACCCATGTTGTCGCACACAGCGCTAGCTCTTTCTTTCCCACAGCCAGATACTCCTGCACCAGGTGGCTGCCCACCCTGCCCTCTTGGCCACCAGTGAGTGGGCACACTTTGAGCCTGTGCTGTGCTTGTGTGTAAGCTTTTGTGTAAACACACTCTCCGGTCCCCTGGCTGGGTGCCTTTAGTTGCTGGGTCACGGCAAATCTGTGTTGGCCTTTCGAGGAACGGCCCAGCCATTGTCCGAGGTGGCTGCATCGTCTTATGCTCCCGCTGGCGGCATGATGGCTGCTCATGGCCACCCTGCTCACCTAGTCTAGCTTCCTGGAGTGACCCTGCTGGTGGCCTGATCTTGTGGCAGCTCAGCGTGCTGAGGGATCCGCTGACCATGTCTTGGCCCCTCTAGTGTGTAAACTGGGCCGAAACAGTCTCTTAGGTCTCCAGTCTCTGCCCTTACATATTCCATCGAACCACTATGATCCAAGCCGTCCCATGCTGCTGATGGGACTGGTCCACATGCACCTCCTGTGCTCCGAACCAGCGGAAACAGGACACATCCAAATCGGAGCCGGCCAGCAGCGGTACCTACATGGTGCAGCCCCGTGGCGAGCGTGTTAAGTGCTGGAATCGGATCAAATGCTGCGACACCTCCACTCTGCCATCGTTGGTTTCCGCAGCCAATGTCTGTCTCTCGACTGTGTGTCAGGTGCTGTGCCAGAGATAGGTGCCTTATCCAGAGAAGCATACACCGTGGCCTTGTTTTGAAATAAATAGGTTGGACTAGTAGGGTATTCAGAGGCCAAATGGTAGGTGAAGAAAGGGAAATTCCAGTGACAGATTTCACAGGCACATTTAAATGGAAATTTTCAGTTTAGCTGAACCAAAAATAAAAGGTATGTTTTCTTGGTTGTAGCCATTATGATGGGAAAGAGATAGCTTATAAAAGTGTCTGTTACTACGGGGCAAAGAGAACCTTGAGTGGCCGGGCCCTGTGCTAGGTCTGGCTCTGCAGGCACCACACAGGAGCACCGCAAGCTGCACATCCCCCTTCCTCGTTAGGAGCCTTAGATGTGGTCCCCTGAGCACAGCGCAGAAGTACCGGTGCGGACAGCCCTCTTCTGCCACTCTGACCCCACCTCGGCCAGACTGTACGCAGGACTTGCTCAGGCCAGAGTCGTGACCCAAGAAAGATTCAGGCATCCAAAATGATGGCATGGAAGTGGCCAGAACTCACTTCCTCCTCCACGAAGAAGAAGCAAAGTGACAAGAACATAGCTGCATTTTGAGGCAAGTGACCATGAGAGAAGACTGGAAAAGGACAAGAGAGGGACCAGAACCTCATAAAATTCAGAGACCTGTGGCAGCACCAGAGAAGGTCTCTGAAACAAAATACCCCAGCATGTGCCAGGCAGGTACCCTGGTGGTGCGGACGCCCGCTGTGCTATGTGATAGTGCTATAGGGATGAGACGGGGCTTCCAGATAATATAAGGGAAGTATCGTAACTCCAGCCTGCTAGATGTCTGATGCATGGCTCCCCACAGCTGAAGACTTCTAAGGGCCACAGCAGGTTAAGTGTAGGAAATATTTATTGAGGGAAAGATGGCTTCTAAGAGAGACAGAAGGATACTAGAAAGTGGATTGCCAGTGAATCCACTTCCAGGGGAGGCTTTATAGAGCAAAAGCACCAGGTGGGTAGAAGGAGGGACAAACTATCATCAACCAATAAGATTACAAGTCCAGCCGCTTAGGTAATAGTGAGCCAATGGGAAGCAGGCCATGAAGCAAGTGTGCATGGAAAGAGCAGCAACCTTTCTTGGAAGGGGCAGGTCAGAGAACAAGGACCTTGGCCCCTCCCCCAGGTGACCGATGCCTATTTAGAATGTCAGTCGTTATTGTTTATCCCTTGGGGAATTATGTAGGTGTGATCACTTCATCTTTGTTCTGAGGTCTGGCCTTCCAGGAATGCATCTCCACCCACAGTTGTAACAGTTCTTAGCTTCTGCACTGGCTTCTACCAGGGCCTAAGCCTGTCCAGCAACTTAGCTGTCTATAATATTAGCACAAGAAATATGAAATACAAGGTAACATAACGGCTCCAAGAGAGCAACAGCTCCAAGAAAGCAAAATGGATTATGTTCCTGATAAAGAATTCAAAAGACTGATGACTTTAAAAGCTTAGTGAAATCCAAGAGAACACAAACAGCTCAGTGAGATTAGGAAAACAGTGGTGGATGTGAGTGAGAAACTCAGCCCAGAGACAGATTTTGAAAAAAGGACCGAACAGAAATCTTGGAAATGAAGCTTTCAATAAGTCAAATATACTATATATATGTCAAATATATATATACATATATGTCAAATACATAGTTCAAAGCCTCAAAAGAACACTTTCAGGCAGAGGGAAGAATCTGACCTTGAAAAACATCAAGGACACAGGGAAAAGGAGAGTGAACAGAGGGTTAAGACCTTTGGGAGAGCATTAAAGGAGCAAACATCCACATTTTTGAAATACCTGAAGGCAAGGACAGAAAGTTAAGGGCATAGAAAACTTATTCATTGAAATAATAGAAATCATTCCTAATCTTGGGAAATATATGGACATCATTTAGAGAAGGCTTATAGAATCCAAAATAAGATGTGCCCCCCAGAAAGAGTCACTGTGGAATGTTATACTCAAAATCTTGAAAACACAAGACAAAAAAAAAATCTAAAACCTGCAACAGAAATTCACTGAGGCCTATTTAACGGTGTCCCCATTAGACTAATAACAGAAAGTTTCTCAGCAAATTTCCTGTAGGCCAGAAGGTAATAAAATGACATTCCAAATCCTGGAGCAAAATAACTGCCAATCAGGGTTATTATATTCAGCAAGACTATCAATTTGAAATGCAAGAGAAATAGTCCTTCTGAGACAAGCAAAAATGGAAGGAATTTATGACACCAGACCTGCCCTACAAAGGATGCTTAAGGGAGTCCTACCTCCAGCAGTGAAAGAAAAGTAAGGACCATCACAAAAGTATGCAAAATAAAAATCCCACTAAAAGAGCACACAGACACAAAAAGAATGAAGAAAGAATCCAATACTGTTGATAAACCATTAATCTACAAAACTGAACAAATGAGGAAGAAAAATGGATTCATGCAACAATTAGAACATAATCAGCAAACTATGAGAGTAAATCCTAAGCTATCATGAATACAAATGGGCTAAATTCTCCAGTGAAAAGATATTGGCTGAATGGATTATTTTTTAAAACCCCAAAGAGAAATTCAAAATGAAAGGATGGAAAATGACACTTAAAACAAGATCAAGTAGGAGTACCTATGATTACATCTGACAAAACAGACCTTAAGACAAAAGACCTGAAGAGACAGAGGTCACCATAAAACAGTCAAAGGATCAATTCAACAAGAAGATGCAATGATTGTAAACATATATGTACCCAGTGTCAGAGTGCCTGTTTTATAAAACAAACAATAATATATTAGACATCAAGGGGGAGAAAGGCACCAATACCACCCTGGCAGAGCCCCTCCGCACTCCATTTGAACAGCGGCTGGATCCTCTCACCTCCACCCTCCAGAGTCACCAAAGAAACTTCAGGGTTAAATTATAACACAGATCAAGTAGACGACCACACACCACTGAACCACTAATAATGCCATCCTTTGCTTCAGTATATGGAACTCCCTCTCGGATGCACCAGATATTTGGGCTACAAAACAAGTCTTAATTTAAAAACACTGAAATAATATCCTTTACCTTATCTGATCTCAGTGGAGTAAAACTAGAAGTCAACAAAAAAAGAAACTATAAAGGTTACACAAATGCATGGAGATAAAGTTTTTAATGAACAATAGGTCACTGAAGAAATCAAAATGACATTTGGAAATTTTTCAAAACTAATTAAAATGGAAAAATAAAGCCAAAACTTATGGAATCCAGCAGAGGAGTACTGAGAGGAAAATGTAAACCAATTAATACTTATGTGAAAAAATTCAAATAACAATCTAATGATACCTCTCAAGGATCCAAAAAAGCAAGAAAAAACCAAATCTAACATCAGTAGAAGAAAATTTAAAAAATAATACATTAGAGCATAAATAAATAGAAACTACAAAAAAGAATACAAATGATCAATGAAACAAAGTGTTCTTGGAAAAGATAACATTAACAAACCCTTAGCTAAACTAAACAAGAAAAAAGAAGGCTCAAAACAATGAAAAAGGAGATATAATGGGTCCCACAGAAATACAAAGAGTCATTGAAGATTATTCTTTAAAACTATGTGCTAACAAATTTTAAAACAGAAGAAATGGACAAATTGCTAGACATACACGACCTTTCAAAATTGTACTCAAGAAAAAAAAATTGTACCCAAGGACCTGAAAAAACCAGAGTAGACAAGTAAGGAGTACTGAGATTGAAGCAGTGATAGTCTCCCAACACAGAATCATGACTTTCTTGCTGAATTTCACCTGACGGGAAGAACGCATTGTTCTTCAGGACTGTCCAGCAGTGGAAAGGGAGGGAACAGCTCCAAACTCACTCTGTGAAGCCAGTATTACCCTGTTACGAAAACCAAACGAAGAAAAAAGAGCAGTCAACCAACGTGCTTGAGGAACACCGACTCAGACATTCTTAACGCAGTGCAAGCACTTGAAGGTCATCGCTTACCGTGTCCAAGCAGGTTTCATTTCAGGGACGCAGGGTGATCACTATATGCAAACCGATAAATGTATCAGTAGAGTGAGAGAAAGACAGGATGACCTCAGTAGATACAGAAATGATAAAATTCAGCATTCCTTCAGGGTAAAACTCAGCTTTTCTTCATGGTAAACCTTCAAAATATTAGGAATCAAAATAATACCTCAACACTACGAAGGCTGTATTCACCAAGCCCATGGCCAGCATCATACACGTGGAATGGGGAAAGGCAGGAAGCATTTGTAGGTCCTGACCGAGGGAAGGCTGGCCGTTCCCGCAGCCCCTGTTCCGTAGAGCACTGCAGGTTTAAGCCACAACAACCAGACGAGAAAAACCAATAAAAGATACAAAAACGGGAAAGCCGGATGACAATTATCACCATTTCCAGATACGATTCTCTATACAGAATGACCGCAAGAGTCCACCAGAAGACTTTATAACTAATAAATTCAGTACAGTAGCAGGATATAAAGTCAACTTACAAAATCAGTCGCTTTTCTCTACACCAATAAGCAGTTTAATGAGAAAAGAATCCTGAGATCGGCCCCCAAAACACAAACAAAATGCCTGGGGAAAATTTATGCAAGGAAGTGAAAGACTTCAGATAATGAAAATTAACCAAACACTGAAGACATTGAAGAGCTGGAAATACGTATATTTATAAATTAGAAAAATTAATGTTAAATCTCCATACTACTCAAAACAATCCACAAATTTAATGCAGTGACATTGTTCACAGAACTAGACATAAAACAATCCTAAAATTAATATGGGGTCACAAATTACCCCAAATAGTCAACACGATGATCAGCAAAAAAACAAGGTTTGATACATTACAATATTCAGTTTCAAGACATACTACAGAGCCAAAGTAACCAAAACAGCATGGTATTGGCATAAAAACACTTGCATACACTAATGGGACAGAAATAAGCCCATCTACAACCAACTGATGCTTAACACAGCGCCAATAACATACATGGGAGAAAGGATAGAATCGTCAGTAAATGGTACTGAGAAAACTGGATATCCAGCTGCAAAAACTGAAAACTGTCCTGTCTCTGTACAAAAATCAACTTAAATGAGGTCAAAAAACTAAGTATCAGGCCTGAAATTCTGAAACTATTAAAGGAAAATACCCAAGAAACCCCTCAAGACAGTGGTATGGGCAGTGACCTTCTGGATAGGGCCTCAGAAATACAGGAAATAAAAGCAGAAAATGATGGTGTTGCATCAAACAAGAAAGCTTCCAGCTTGTTGAAACAGCCAAAGAAACAATCCATGAGGAGACAGCCCCCTGAATGAGACAAAATACTAACTAGTCTTCTGCCAGACAGTTAATTTCCAAATTACAAAGATCTCAAAAAGCTTAACAAAAAAACCAAGTAATTAAATTAAATTTGAAAATATGCAAATGATCTTAACAGTTCTCAGTAGAAATGTAAATGGCCAAGAAATACATGAAAAAAAATTCTCAGTATCTTTAGCTATCAGGGAAGAGCAAATCAAAACTACAGTGAGATACCATCTCACCCCAGCTAGCAGGGCTATGATAAAAATAAATAAAAACACAAGAGATGCTCATGAGG
>PVJX010045229.1:0-12821 GCA_004027295.1 Dolichotis patagonum | reverse complement strand
ACAGCACCCTAAAAATGTTCTGCAACTTACCTATGTTCAATATGCTAGCAAAATGGCCTTAAAATATATCAGTGTTCCCAAATAGAAATATGATCTACTTTCCCATTGACTTAAATATTTTTATATTCTCCAAGAATATAATAGTTTAACAATTTTTCTTTGCCTAATCATGTATTAATCCAATGAAGGTTTATTTCTCCTCTACTACATATTTTGTCACTCTTCTAGAAATGAGTACAGTGTTGAGAAGGCAAGGGTAATGCTTCTACTCTTCAGAACAATGCATGACCATAATGGTCATAGATATAATCAAATAAATAAAAATTGCAATGTTAGGGAATCATCTTTGCTTCCAAGAGAGAATATTCAACTAAAGAGAATGGGGGAAGGAGTTAGGTAGGACCATTGATTTACAATGATCAATATTGTAAATTACTTTGAATCACCAATTGTTTAATGGCTTTGCTATTCTTTATGGAGAAAGTGGAATGCACAAAGTAAAATAATATTTCAAAAATTATTATTATTGTTCATCTAAATGATATTTATACAAGCCCTATGAAGGAAATTCAGAGAACAAAAGTAAACTGCAGAATATTAAAGACATGATACAAGAAATATGATATCACAAATATGAAACCCAGTAAAAAGTGTTGGAATATGAACTCCAAGACATAGAACAAAAAGCAGCAATAGACAAGAGAAGATAAAAATAAAAAATATAGAAGCAATATAACAAGGACAATATATGAATAAAATATTCTACAGGCAAAAAGGAAACAATATTCAAGAGCATAATTGGCAAATAAATTAATAAACAATATCACCCACATAGCATTCACAATGCTAGACATGATTTTCTGAATTGAATGAGTCCACCAAAATACTCAGCAAACTGGTAGAAAACACTTCACACTTTATTCCATCAGTGTGAGATTTAAGAACATTTGAATTAAATAGAAATTTCTAGAGGTTTGCAGGGTGAGTTGTAGTGGAAACATTTTACATGGCTTTAAATGTGTTGGTGGGGTTTTCACTTTTGAAAGAGAGTCTAGAAATGATTGAGTAACCAGCTAATAAAAAACTAAACAGAAAAAAGAAAGGTAACTAACACAAAGAAAAATCTAAAATTATTCAAAGTAAATGTATAAGACGAAGAGCAGGTTGGAATTCAATATTGTCTTTCTTTTTAATCTTTTTTTTCCTATCTCCCTGTTTTCAACAATGCATCTTAATTTTTTTTCTTCTGCTTTCATTGTCTTTGGATTTTGAGAGAAAAGAAACTCACTTTAGAGTTTCTTCTAATATATTTCTCACTCCTCTTAGCTTATCACTACTCTTAAAGATGTCTTTTCTTAAAAAAAAAAGGAAACGTTTGCAGTATATTTTATATAGACACATATGATAGTTTCATGAAAATAGTTGCAATCCCACTTCTCATATGTGGGATCTGGAAAAGAAAAAGACATGAAAGTAGAAGGCACACTGCAAGGCAAGAAGTGGGTGGGGAGAGGCAGGAGTGGGCTAGAAGGGTAAGGGAGGACAGACAGAACCAAAGTACATTATATTGTCACCATAATGTATATGAAATGATAGGAAAGTGGCACAGTTTTTAGTGGACATTTAAAATCCATTGTAATCATTCATTGCTCAAATAGTTGAAAGCAATCTGGACCATGAGGATCTAAAACAGCGTTCCACGTGTAAGAGTGAGCAGACAGTGGTAGTTGTTTCTAGTACAAGTAGTACTAGTAGTTGTACTAAGTGCTAGTCTTGTTTCACTTGCACTGTTGACAAAACTAAGACATGACACTGTGTGTATTAAACACATTGTTATATGTCTTGGGCATCATATGTAATCAGTAAATACATGTTGAGTCAATCAATCAATATGTATGAAAACTAGTACTAGGTGCTAGGCTTTTTTCTATAAAATTGACTGGCCTATTTACAGTGAAGTGATTTTTCTGGTTTGACTTCTCCTCAGAGAATTCTGTTTTTATTTTAATTGAAGAGTAGTTATAAAAGCTAATTGACTATTTGCATTTGCAGGAAACTACTGGCACCTTTCATCAACCCCAGACCGAGAGTGGAAATCAATGTTTAGAGATTCCTACCCAGACTTATGGCTTAAGAGAAGTAAAACCCTAGATTAATGCATCTGGCTTGTCAGATATGTACTTAGGCTTTTTAAAATATGGGTCCCACTCAGGCAAGTCTGTAATTAGTGCTATAAAATTCAGCTCAACAGAAACTCGATTGAAAAATGAAAACAACATTATAGAGAGTCACATGCAAAGAATGGCAATCTGAGGTTGCTATTTTAAAAAAGTAATTCCTGGCACTTTGTCACTTAAATGAAAGTGAAGACACATGCACTCTGCATTATGTATAAACATTAAAATTTCCTCTCATGTCTTTATAACTATGTTCAGCATGAATGCGTCAGATACAGTTAATGCATAAGTGAAGTGCTATAAGGCATTTGAGGGTAAGAAATAAGTTCTGACATCTACAAGCATAGTATGCTTGTACATTTAGAGAGCAAAATAGTACACGTTCTTTACTAAACCATTATCTAAAAACATGGTTATGAAAAAAATGAGTTAATAATGGATAAGGGAGAAAACTTTTACTATTTCCAAATTGTTATTTTTAAAAATGTCACACAAATTAACTCAGTTTTCCTCTATTAGGCAGAAGGAGTTGGTGAGGGAAGACATACATTACTACTAATTTAAAAATAGATAATTTCACAGGTATATACATTATAAAAATGATTCACTTTCCAAGTATGATGTCAATTAGGAGGAAAGTTTGTAGGATATAGAAATGTAAATGTATGAAAGAGGATAATTTTAAAACTAATATGACTGACTTATAAGCAAATACAATATAAACGTAAGATAGTATGGACAAAACAATATTACTTGAAGAAATTGGTTTTTTTCACACTCTAATAGCATTCTTTTGTCATACACTTGGCTGTGCATGTGTGTGTACTGTGGTATTTTGAAAGTATTCTAAACACTTTACAACAGCAAATGGGACTCTTAAAGAAATTGAGAATAAAATATAGATGTAAATATTTTCACATGTGTGAGCACAACCGGTTAGAGTTGGGTTGGTGCTAATTTTCCAATAGTTATTTTTCTAGATATTGTTGAGTAAAAAGCATTTGTTCCAGTTAAACTTTTCCCCGTTCCTTCTTAAATTTTATGAGTCACATTTATAAGCTTTCCTCAAAACTGAAAATAATACAACCATAGGCATTCCTATCCACTTGGTTTCTTTGCCTTGCTGCAGAAGATTACATTTCTATAAAATTCAGCGCAAATTCATTTCTGTCCATAAACTTCAACAGTTTTTCTTGTGCTACATGATCAAGTCAAATTGGAAAAGCAATATGCAGCTCATTATTGGCTTTGATCCTATTTGCTCAGCCTCTTACACTATCAGATCAGACTGAGCTCATTGCCCTTACAGTCGCCTATGCACAGCAGGCGCCCAAGCTTCAGCTGCCAGACCCAACTGTCAGTGCCTCAGCCACCAGCTCCCAAGTGGCACTGCATCTCTGTGGTCTTCCAGGATTGATGACCAGCACTGGAACGGATGTCTGTCTGCTTGCTCTCGGAGAGCATGCGACTTTTCCTCTAGGGTACACTGATTGATGACTCACTACCTGTGTACTCACTTAATCAGATTTTGTTACTCAAACAAAGAAATCTAGACTCTAGTCTCTTTTGTGCCTTGTATATATTAAAAATAAGAACTGAAAAAACACAGCTGTCAGATCTCCAACTTGATTAAACATAGTAACTTTTTTCCTTGTTATTCTTTCACATAATAGCTTCTACTCCCTGATTGGTCCACAGATTGTAGCCGGATGTTTTGTGAGGTAGGAAAAAACTAGAAGTCAAGGAAGAAAATGATGAGTGGATGTGGAATGCCAGCTTGGTTTGAGGGTCTTGAGTGTATATTTATTTACTCATCAAATAATTCCTTAGTGCTTCCTATGAACTAAGCATTGTTCAAGATTTAGAGATGAAACACCTGTATACACCAGGACAAAGTTCACATGCCACTTTCTCCTAGGTGAGACCACAAGCAATCAGTATTTATAGTCTACTGGGATCAGTACTATAATATGAGTTTGCACAGGTGGAGCATAAGAGAAGTGAAGCAAAATGATTGTGACAGGGAATGGATCTCAAAGGAGGCTTAGAAGTGACCTTTGAACTGGGTCTCAAGACAAAAGGAAAAAGTAGATCTTAATAAGTCCCACAGGGAAAGATCGGTCCCTATGAGAAGATCATGTCCCCAAGAATAGAGGCAAGAGAACACAAGTAAGATAGCTAAGTGTGGTTGGCAAGTGGTGAACTTACACTCATGTAAACTGAGAAGGAAAAGCAAGAGAATAAGACAAGATAAAACCACAGTTTTCCATGGATTTACATTTATTTAGAGTACAGAGGGAACCTTTGGAGGATTTTTTAAGCAGGTCAATAATACCACCATATTTGCATCTTAGAATGATCTCTTTGAAAGCTGTGCCAGGCTAGATTGAAGAGGAGTCAGAAAGTAGGGAAATAATTTAATAATCTGAAAGAGAAATGATGAGGGGCTGAACAAGAAAGAGCAGCAGAAGAGAGAGAGGAGTGAGACTATTTAAGTAACAGGAGAGTATGAAACAGACAGCATTCTTTGAGTTTGTTGTGACGAGAGAGAGAGAGAGAGAGAGAGAGAGAGAGAGAGAGAGAGAGAGATACAGTGCCTAGACCGGCTCTGAGAATTCTAGCTGCATTGACACAAGGAATGATAAAGAAGTTATCAAGAGAAAATGCTCAGGAAAAGGCAAGCAGTTGCAGGAAGCCTTGAGTGTGTGGGACTTATTAGATCTGTGATGTCAAGATTGGGATGAGCCTCTGCCGGTTCATCAGGACATATGTGCCTTGGGCTAGGATTGTCAGGCTTCCCAGGACAGCTAAAAGCAAGGATGCGCTCAAGATTTCTCAGAAAAAAGTAGGAAGAGTGGAAACAAGAGGAACAAGAACAGAACCACAGCAATTTTATAATGATAATAACTAAAGAAGACATTAAGGAGTGAGTGAGCCAAGAAACAAAGATGTCAGGACAACTAAAAGAGATTTTAAAAGTTAGGAGTGATCTGTTATTCCAAGGTGTCAAATTCTGCAAAGAATTAGAGCAATCTAAGACAAAATATTGGAAGTTAGGAAGCCATAGGTGACTTTAAAGGAGTAGAGGACATGAGATCAGTCCTAGGCACAGCAGCAACACTTCCGTAAACAAGGAAGAATTAGAAGCACTGGAATTGGATCACACTTTCAGAAAGCTTGATCAAGAAGAAACTATGTGTGACCCTGTAGTAGGCAGCTCTGTAAGTGGTTCCAAGTGATTCCGACTTCTTGACATCTATGCCCTGTAAAATCCTCCTTCCTCTGGGCTGAACACTCAGCTGAATCACCTAGGAACTTCTTTCCAATAGCTAGAATACAGTCAAAGTGACAGAATGAAAATTCCTGTACTACATTCCAAAACTGCAACTTCTACCTTCCTTGTTCTCTCCAGATTCCTACCCTAACATGCTTTGGAGGAAGCTATCTGCCACACTGGGACCCATCCTCTAGGGAGGCCTGAGTGGCCAGAACTGAGACCCTAAAAGCCTGAGACCTCCCTGCTGTATGAGGGAACATGGAAGAGATTACGCCTAAGTCTCAGGGGAGGCAGCAGTGCTTTCTCTTAATTAAAACCTTTCAAGAAAACCCCAACAGTGTGTAAATTCAGAATTTGAAATAATACAGTGATTTCTTGTCTAAAACCACTGAGTTTGGAGACAGTTTGTCACACAGTTAATTAATGCATTTTCTCAGGAAAAAAGATGTTGTATATAAAATGGTTAAGCAGGTTGGAAATAAACTGTCCCCTCTGACGAGCAAGTGTCCAAGGAGAAATGAGATAAAAGTAGTTATTTTGGTAGCACAAGAAACAGATATTTCCTGACTTTGGAGAGGGAGAGAGAATAAGTAGGAAGTAATTACTTCCAAGTGGGCAGGGACGGATCAGAAGTGACTGTGGTAGTGGGGGTGTCAGTGGCAGGGTTTATCTCCTCCCTGACTCCACCTTTCTCTCCTTTTCCTGGCTGCCATGATGTGAACAGCTTTCCTCTGCCCAGGCCTTTTCTGGAACCAGAGACTATGGACTAAAAATGTTAGCCAAATTAAAACTCTCCTCCTTTCATTTGCAAGTATCAGGTATCCTGTCCCAGCAACAAGAACAGTGGCCAATACAGATTCCAATGCACTTGTTTCTACCTTAATTACAGCATTCATCCAAATTGCATTGTGCTTTTTGTTTCCATGTTTGTCTTCCCCCTAGACTGAGAACCCTTCCTGAACATGAGCCATCTTTTCATACTCATATTCCCAGGGGATAGACTGGGCCTGACACAGGAAAGCGTTCAGCAACTTTCTGTTAAATGAATAAGAAACTGTTGGAATATTTAAGACACATAGTGACTAGGCCTCCTACCAGAGGGATGGCAGGAGGGATGGAGGGAAAAAGAGGACATCAGAGACATTTAAAAGAAATAATCATTAGAACATGCTGATTGAGTGAAGAAAAGAGGAGACAGCAACAATTACATTATTCAGTCTAAAAGACATGCTGGAGGTGCAATGGCACAATGACACCACCGGGGATGACAGATACATGCATAGGAACCTCCGTGGAATCACATCAACCCTCTTATTTTATCAGCTAATATGTCTTGGCAACTAGGAGCAGGGTGGATGATAGAAGAGGTGGAAGATAAGGGAGAATTAAGTATGATTATCTCATTCTCTAATGTCAGAAAAATCGCAATATAAATTTAAAGGTAACAGTCAACAGCAAGTCCAAGAATAAAAGGAAAAATCTAAAATACAGAGAACTGTTGATGCTATACTTAGTCATTTGCTGACTTTTGAGAAGACTAATTTCTCAGTGCTGAGACTCACACCCCTGGTCTATGCATGCTAGGCAAGTGCTCTACAACTGAGCTATATCTCCAAAACCTAAGACGACTTGTAAGGATGCTTCTATCTTTAAAGTTGTCCAAAATTTGACATAGGACCTATGCAATATGCAAAAAAGTTATCTTGTCAACATTAACTATCATTTATGGCATGTCTCTGAGGGCACATGTATTGAGTATCTTATGTAGAAATGCATGAACATTTTGTGGCCAAATTATTTCAAGAAAAATAAAACGATTCAATCAATTATATGAATCCCAAAGCAGAAACAAAGGTAAAAATCCTAACTATGGACAGGGTGAGCTGAGTCCCAAAACATCCCCTCAAATGGAGAATTGATGAAATTTATAGAATACCTGATAACAATATAATAAATATGCTGACAATAATAAAACTGATGGACTATAATAAGTAAAATGAAACAAAGCTGTAAACATAGTCTTCCAAGAAGATTAAAAGTACATTTGGATAGTTTCTAGAAATTATTTTATTATTTGGACATTTTCGAAAATTTATGAATCAGTCAAATTGGCAAGGGTTGCAATGATCATGGGCGTGAACTAGTGATAATTGTAGCTTATTTCCAGGCCTAGAAATAGATGGGTTAGCTGAGGCCTATCTATACTACACAATGTGTAAACTGACAGCTTAGCTCATGTTGTTACTGGCCTTAGTAAGCTGACTCTTCATTAATCAGGAGGCTCTGACTCTTTGTTTGCCCAGAATCGCTACATAGTGGGAAGTCGGACATAATTATCTCCAGGGTACTCATCCACCTGCCTGCTCAGCACAGCCTGAGCCACCTGTTGCTCCCCTGACTCATCTTTAACCAGTGACAGCAGAAGCTAGAACCTTGCCCCTCACATGAGGCTTAGTCCCTAAGGAATGTCCAGCAGCCACCTAAGAAAATGAGTTAAACTTGTGTGAGTTCAGCCAATTCTCATGTCCTAGAGAGAGGTCACTGCTACTGATGGTTGCTCTACAGGGTTGTGTTTGGCCTAAAACTGATTTCTTGTCTTTCATCCTAGTGAGATTTGTATCTGGCTATATCTTTATTTTAAACCTAATCTACTGTCTTTATCCTACGAACAGTGAACACAAGCGACTTTGAAACAGAGTATAACAAATGAGGGTCAATAATTTAGAGAACCAAGAAGACAGGAGCACAGAGTATGTAGGTAATTGGAACGCCTTTTTTCCATTTTACTGCTGTGAAGTTTCAAGATAGCTTTCCAACTACTAAATGGCATAAATACCAATCTATTTTCAACGAACAACAAAGAGTATGGTAAAAATGATTTTAAGATAAGTAAATGTGTCTCAATGTCTTTATATCAATGAGTGTAAATACGTAAGGAAAATTGTATCATGGTCATGTAAGTCTTCTAATAAGAATGTTGGATCAAAGGCACTGGGGTCCCATCTCTGTGATGCATAAAGACGAGGTGTTTCTGGATTTCAACTGGCATGGTTTGTCTATTTTTCATCAGTTTGCTTCTGAAATTCCAATTCCCCAGGGAAGGAAGAGCTGCTGAAGGGTGGGACCAGGCTCCCATTGGGAATAGACCAAATGGAAAACTTTACATCAGCAGTCCACATACAAAATTGAACTTTCCATGAAGAATAATATTTTGATTTCATGGGTCCAAACAAAAAAGTAATCCCAGGATTCTGCATGTGTTTCTTGGACTTTGTAAAGGAAAATTATATTTGGGACATGACTTGAGCTGTGGAAAAAGAGAATTTACAGTTAATTTTTCCTGCTAAAAAACAATAACTAATGTTTTAACCTTTCTCTTTCTTTTTCACTCAGTTTCTGGCTTAAGAAATAAACTCCATGTGTATTCTTTTCTGTGATTGATGGGCTGATTTGAGCATTAGAATAGCAAGTCAATAGCTCCTCTAGACAATACTGCTGGGGAAACTGGTCCAAGAGGCAATCAGAACTGATGCTTCCAGCAAGGACTTCTATATGTTACACCCAAATCTTGTTTTTTATGACTCTTAGCTACAATTACAAGGAAACTGCCACTATTGGAAAATATGTTTCCGAAGCTTGTGGTATTGATAGGATTCTGATGGGTTGTCGGTTTTTCCAACAGAATGTACAGAATGGTGTTTATAAGTGAGAGCTCACTGACCCTGGGCTACTATTTCCAATGGGAAAAAAACAGTAAGGAAAAGGGAAGGATGGACTGAAAACCTACTTCCCATAGAAATGTGGGTCTTAGAATTTGAGGACAGACAGAGGGCTGGGGATTTAGCTCAGTGGCATAAGCACCTGCCTTGCAAACACATGGTTGTGAGTTAGATCCCCGGTACCAAAAAAAAATAATAATAATAATAATAATTTGGGGACAGAGAGTAGCAGTTCTGCCCACCCCACACCCCAACCTTCTTTTTCAGCTTGACCCTGCAAGGTATTAAATGCTGATTCTTGAACAATGTTAACTTCCCCAGTTACCTCTTCCTGCTAAGATTATTACAAGTGGCAATAAAATTGTTTTTATTTCATCTAAAAAGATTGGCCAGGTTTTCATGACATTCAGGTAAGCTTCAATCTAGCTAACTAGTTGGACACCAACCACATTTCAGTAGTAATGGTAGGGAAAGTCAGATGGAGTCATTTTAAGAGACCAGACTATCTATCCAGTAACTGGATGCCTGTCTTATTTCTGTGACATAATCTCAATAAGGCAGAATATATTTTTACATCTTGATCTGTTTCTGGTACAAGTAGATCATAGGCTAAAGATTAACACTAAAGTCCCAGGTTAAGATTATAGAGCGCTGCCCTCATCTCTACATCTGTAGGTTAAGTTTGTGCTAAACTAAAAACTTCCTTCATCCTCTTACACAAGTCTGGGGATCTCATATGCTTAGTTCTTGTTTAATTTTTAGTTTCTCTAAACCCACAGTCATATCTCTAGGAGCAAGCAAACTGGCACCTCACATTTCTAATAAGCAGTTTGTCTCCTATGTGGAATCACAGAAGTAATAAATTATTTTTAAAATGTAGCACAACAAAGACTAACACAAATATATCTGTGTATGTCCGAGAGTGGACCAACTCTAGAAAGGCACAGAGGAAATAGATAGGAGATTTCTTCTGGAGAGAGGAACTGGGAGATTCAAGACAACTGGATACAAGAAAAATTTACACTACACTGTCTGCTCTTTTATGAAGCTTGAATTTGTTTGTGATGTATTTTGTTATTCAAATGAATTTATTTTATGGTTAAAAGAAAATATATACAAAAATGCAGGTATAGAAGAGTTACATATAGTATACTTGTATCTAGACATGCAAAATGATACTGTATGAAAAATTTCTAGAAGGTTACAGAGAGACTAAAATATTGGTTCATTCTACATTGACTAAGAGATAGGGATCCTATGTTAGTTGAGAGGCACTTTTTACCATTAGAATGTTATATTAAAAAGGAAAATATAAAATAGGGTAGTATATGACTTCAAATCTAATAATCTCCAAAAGATTATGTAATTTTGAATTCAAGTATTATTGCTTAAATAAACAAAGCTTCTCTTGATCCACAAAACACACACACACACAAACACATGGATGCATACATGTACAGTGAGGCAGGCACAGATGTAACTAGCTTGACTGAGTATGATTTTGCATTTTATCATTACACGCAAGTTATTTATGCAGCATGCCTACTTTATCATGCATCTAAGCAATTTTTTAAACTTCCGTGTCATTAACAATATGTCCGACACAATCTACTGCCATTGTCAAGATGACATGAGGGAAAAATAATTCTAGTTTCTAATACCTGTTTTGGTAATTTATGCAACATATTTTCTTTTAAGACATTCCTGAAGTTTGGTCATAACAGGTATTTACAGATATAGACTTACCTGAAAAAAATAGATTAAAAAAAGAAAAGTTCCCCACAATTGTGCTTTCTCTTCCAGAGAACTGGGTGGAGACAAGGGAGCTGATAGCTAAGGCTCCATCTCCATGAATCTATCACTGTATTTTCACAACAGAACCACCCAAGTCTCCTTGGGCATGTCAGACCTCACTGAAGAACAAATTGAATAATTCCAACATATGTGTGGGTGTGTGGGTGTGGTGTGTTTTGGGGGGTGTTCTTATTACATTTTCCTTATATTTTGTGAAAAATTATAATAACAAAGGTAGAGTTTCTCAACATAGTCATGTACATCCTCCATCAGACCAATCAATTAAATATTAAAAATTATCCCCCAAAAATGTTAAGTAATGATCCCTACAGATAAAACCTTAAGTCTGCATTTAAAACATATTTCTTGGGAAATAATGATGTCTACAACTCTTTGAGATTAATCAGTATAACCAAGGCAATTGTAATAACATGGCTCACACTGAGTAAATGCTCTCTATTATCGAGTTTTTGTGACCTCTCCCCTTCCTGCAAACAAACCTCATTACCCACCTGGACCTTCGCCTCTTTCCTAATCCCAACATCCACTACCAACATCCACCAACACAGCAGCCAGAATCTCTCTGAAGGTAAATCATGCCTGTGACTACATTCCTTAGGTTCTTCTAAAGACATCTCATTTCATGCAGAATAGGAACCAAAGAGTACTATAATATTCAAGACCGTGAGTGCACTGGCCTTGCTAACCTGTTTACCAGCACCCTCTGCCCCCTCTCTCTGTTCTGGAAGCTCTGGATTCTATTCTGCCCATTGGACACATCAAGGCCATTCTCACATCTTATTCTTCACAGTTGCTATTCCCTCTTTCACAGAAAAATATTACTTGAATTGTATATCTCTTTGTGCCACTTAATTGAATATTCACTCAAATAAATGGTACCTTTTGTCCTCTGTAGCAAGCAGCCTCCAATACATCCTCCATAGAGCCCAACTTCCTGGTATTTGTCACCTTGTACCAATAGAAAATAACAACATTGAGGGGATGTTACTTGCTTGATTAGGGTATAAAGATGGCCACTTCCATTTTGATAGCAGACTCTTTTTTGTTGGCTTTAATGAAATATGTTGCCATTTTGGAGGGGCTTATGAGGCAAGTACCAGAGCTTGACCCCTGGCCAACAGTCACTGTGGGCCTGAGGGTCTCCATCCAACTGTCTTGAGGAGCTGAATCTAGTCATCTAGATGTTTCCTACCTTGTCATTTTTATATCTATTGTGCTTTTTGGATCCCACTAACTCCTTCAGCTTTTTACACTAGGGAGGTAACTCAGTGTCCATCATATGAGTCCAAACCATTTCACTCATGAACATGATCTCCAGTTGTATCCATTTACCCGCAAGAGGATCCTACTTTATAACTAAGTAGCTTGCCATTGTATGAAAATATCATATCTTTCTTATCCATCTGTGGTTGATGGGCAAGTTACCGTTGCTTTTTCCTGGTCTCAGGAACAATTGAGAAGTGCCTGGGGCCACAATTGGGACAATTGTTTTCTCTCTTTTGATTTTCAGTCTATGAATTTACTTTCAAGTTAAACGTGTTTCTTGTATACAGTATATTGATGGATCTTGTTTCTTGATCTACTCTCGTTGTGTCTCTTTTATTACTGAATTGAGGCCATCTACAGTCACAATTACAACAAGCATACATCGGTTTGTCTTTTCCATGCTACCCAACTGCTATTGACCCTCCACTTTTCACTTTAGTTCAATCCCTGCCCTATTTGGGGATCCTCTGCAGCTGTTCCTGGAACCATGGTCATCTTTACCTCTCTCTAGTATATCCTTTAGCACTCTTTGTAGGGTTGGTTTGGTGGTCATGAATTCCTTCAGTT
>PVJX010045228.1:0-12823 GCA_004027295.1 Dolichotis patagonum | reverse complement strand
TACATTATACATTTAAAAAATACTAGTATAGTATAAAGTTAGAGAAAAATAATGGGCTAGTATAAGTTACTATATGTTCCTTTTCTTTAATAATTATGGGCTGAATACTTAATTATATTTTATATTCAGCCACGCACATCCATATGCAATATTATGCTAAAAAACAGCTAATATAGAATAGTGATAAAATTGGAGTATACCATTTCCTTATTATTAGATCAGTGATTTAAGAATATGCTAATGTGTAATGGTAATAGAGAGAAATTTAACAAATGCATTTTACTTCTTTATGCTATCAGTGATGAAGATGCATATATATTTCTTCTTAGTCAAAAGTGTGAGCAGAACATAAAGCACAGTAATGTTTTTCAGTAGGTATCTTCAGAAAGAGACCATGATCATTCATAAAAAAATTATATATATATATATATATATGCACAGGGGGTCACTTTTCGGATTTGCCCTTGTCACAGGACTATTTTAAATCTCAAGAAACATACTAGCTTTCCCATGTTGAGGACAAAATTGTTCACTGCATTTCAAATTACTCAGTAACATAAAAGATTTAGGGAAACAAGGGGTAACTATTTTCCACCTAAGGCATTTTAGAGAAAATAGTAGCTTCATTTTTCTTTAACATTTATTTTGAGTGTCTATCTGTATTATCACTTTCTGAATAATAATAAAATTGAATCATTTTATTTCCATTGCAGTTACCTTTGAGGTCAGTGGAGCTAAACCTTAGATTTAATAGTGTGAATAAATAAATATAGGTTCTATCTTGAGTTACAATGTTATTTTGGTACTTCTGTCAATTTTACCAACCCTAGAGAAAAAAGAAAGAGACCATTTTAAGGGTCATCACCAGTTAAGCAATAGTATTTCTTTAATATTATTTTTCTACCTTCTATTATGTTCATCTTAAGCAGCTATTACTAGGCACCCCAGTGTTCGCACCCTGTTGGAAATTGCTACTGTTGAACAGAATGAAGAATCAGAGATTTAAAATAGGTTCCTGATGCTTAAGGCTGATCTCCAATATTGCTTTGGTTTCTTGTCGCCCTATTTCCAAATGAAGATATTTAGTACCAAAGGAGCTAATGCTTTCAAGTAATTTAGAAAGATTGCTAAAGAGATTAAACCTGGAGTGGATGACAAAAATCAACGTGCATAGAAATAAAATCAATGCCAAACTGTGGTGAGGATAATAAGAAACCAAAATTGTTGCTTTCTACACTAAGATTGGATCTCTTTCAGGAATGTTTTTGCTGGTAAAATTCAAGCCATTGAATGCTTAACACCACAATGACTTTTCTGCAGGTCTCTGTTTCTGCACATTCTGAATCCCTTTGTGGAGTTAGCCACTGTTTATAGCACCTTTTTTCTTTCAGTGTTAGGGATCAGAAGCAAATATGGTACCACTGAACAACACCCCCACTCCTATCTGTCCTTCTTTAATGTAAATTCCCCACTTAGAAACCCTCTTACTCAAGAATGTTGTAGAAAAGACCCCACTTTCTTATTCATTGATATTTCTCCAATAATCATCAACATTTTCTTTTTCTGGGTCATTCCTATAATCATTTAAATGTAGCAATATCTAACATATAGAAAACAGTTTTCTTGGTCATAAATATATTGTTTCTAGCACTCCATGTCACAGTTCATCCGTATGACAAAACCCTCAAAAATAATCAATATTCACTGTCCCTAATTCCTTTATTGCCAAAACTAAATAAACAACAGTGAAAATAGCATTTTCTGTAATCCATTGAAATCAATGTGAACAAGGACCTCCACATTGTTAAATATAATAGTTAAGGCTCAGTTATCATTATACTTAAAATTTTATTAATTACACTATTTTTCCTTGGAGTACAATCCGAAGTTTCTCCAACTAACTGGCCTCTTGTTTAGCCTATTCTTTACTAGTGCCTAATCTTACTTATGAAATTTAAACTTCAGAAATAGTTAGGACTCTGTCCTTTGGTCTTCTCATTTTTCAATCTACATTCAATGATTGACCCCCATAAATTTAAATAATGTCCATATGCTGATGAGTTAATGTATTTTCATAACTTAATAACACTTTTCAGTGTTGAACAATATTCCATTTTCTGATTTCACAACAGTTTACCTATTCATCTATTTCAAGACATACATTTTAAGATATTTTGAATAGGGGCTAGGGATTTAGCTCAGAGGCAAGCGTGAGGTCATGAGTTCTATCCCTGGTCCAAATATATATAGATATATTTTCAATGATTACTAAGTACAATTTCTGGCTTTACAGTAAGAGTATGGTTTGTTTTGTGAGAAATATTGAACTGGTGGCTGTAATATTTTTTACATTCTCATCAATAATGGAATAAAGTTTTGGCAGATCCATAACTTTATCACTATTTGATATTAGCAGTGTTCTGATTTTAACCATTCTAATGGATATGTATTGGAATTCTAGTGTGACTTTAATTTGTATTTCTATAATAAGGATGAAGAACATTTTTCCATATGTTTATTTTCTTTGGTGAGGTGTCTGTTAATTTCATTTTAAAAATTCTGTTATTTATATTGTTACTGAGTTTTAAGAGTTTTTGGTATATTTTGAATGTCCTTTCTCAGCTCTATGTTCTGCAAATATTTTCTCCTAGTCTGAGGGTTACATTTCATTCTCTGATGGTGTCTTTCATAAAGAAGGAAGTTATAACGAAGCCCAATTTATGTTTTTTTCAAGAACTGTGCCGTTGGTATCATTCCTAAAATCTGAAGATCATTTAGATTTCCAGCTCTATTATCTTCTGAATGTTTTATAGTTTTGTACTTGTCTGTATATTTTTATTTAATTTTGTATAGATTTTTATCCAGATTAACTTTTCATTTTGCACATTGATTTTCAATTGTGTAAACATCACATGTCAAAGAGACTTACCTTTGTTCCAGAGGTTCTAGTTCACTAGCCTTTTCTCTTTCATCAAAGATTAATTCACTTATTTATGTGGATCAATTTCTGGCCTCTGTATTCTGTTCCCTTGACCTGTCTATTATTTCTGAAAGCACAATGTATTCTTTATTGTGGTTTTAGAATAAGGCTTGAATTTGGGTACTATCAGTCCCCAAACTCTGTTTTATTTCAATATTCTGTTGATGATTCTGCACCTTTTGTTTCTCAATATAAAATTTAAAATCAATTTGTCAACATTTGTAAAACCACTTCCTGTGATTTTGATTGGAACTGCATTGACTATATGTGGTGGACTAATTAATGGTCCACTTGAGTGAGAAGGCCCAGCTGAACTGAACCAGCATGACTCTGGGAGTGGAAAACCCATCTGCAGATTGTTGACAGAATGGCATAAATGGAGAACGGGAGGGGACAATTGCATCTTGTTGATTTTCCTGAAGACACCTCTTTTCAATGGCTTTTCTTCAAAGGAGCTTTGCTGTCTTCCTTCAGGAGTGCTTCCATTCTCATGTTCATTTTGGACACTGTCTCCTGGCTTCCAGTGTGGCTCCCTCAGCCTTCTGGCACAGATCCTTCACCCTGCTGGCACAAACTTTCTAGCCTTCCCAACTAGCCCTTGACGCACTTACACAGGAGCTTACACGGGATGTAGCTGTGGGCTCCAGCCCTTGACTGGATTCTTGCAGTCTCCTTTCTGGGTGAATCATGGAGAAATTTTTTGCAGTACTATTTTGGTTCCTGGAGCACTCGTCCTACTTCTACATCTGATTCCAGTAAGCATTGACTAACACACTATATTAGCACGTTTGGAAGAAATGATAGTTTGGTAATATTGAGTCTCTTGCTTCATGCACATGGGCCAGATTATTGGTCAGCTTTTAGTTGCTGAGGCACAGTACCTGACAGCCATGACTCAAAAGATGAGAGGCTTAACTCAGCTCACAGTTTCAGGAGATTCAGTCTATGGTGGCTTCCAGGGCAGGAACATCACGGCAGAAAGGTTGTGGTATAGTGAAGCTGCTTATTTCATAGATGGGAAGCAGAGCCAAGGGGTAATGCCCCAGTGACCAAAATAGTACTAAGAAATGTCTCCATGACCCACCCAGACACAATCAGACACCTAATCCCTCAGGTGGTTATCAAGTCAATCAAGGTTACCCAATTAACTTAACTGTCACTACTGTCTTTCCAATTATATAACAATTATTTACTTTATTTCCTCATATTTTAAATTTTTTTCTCATATATCTTGCATATATCTTTTAAATTCATGCCAAAATATTTCAGTTTTAGGAGTGTTAAACATGTGACTTTATTTCATTTTGTTTCAGAAGCTGGAGATCAATCCAAGGGCCTCACACAAGACAGGCAAGTGTTCAGTAACTGAGCTATAACCCCTTTCTTAGGCATTTTGCTCTTTATTTCAAATTTCACTTAATTGTTCATAATAAATGAGAGAACAATTGACCTCTGTGTATTAACCTTGCACATTGCAACATACTATAACTATTTATTAATCCAGGAGATTTTTGGTGAATCTTTGGATTTTTTATATAAATGAGCAAGTCAACTATGAAAAAATACACAATTTTATGTCTTCCTTTCAATCAATATAACTTTCTAAAAATTTTACCAGCTAGGAGTCTGCTGTGCAATGTGGAAATGAGTGTTGAGAGGAGGACATTCTTCCTTTGTTCCTGAAATTCATGGGAAAGCTTCCTATCTCTCACCATTAAGAGTAGTAAGCTGTAGGTTCCTTGGACCTGTTCTTTATTGAGTTGAAGTTTCCATGTATTTGGAGTTTATTGATAGCTTTCTTCATTAATGTTGATTGGATTTTATCAAATACTTATCTATATCTTTTAATATGATTATGTGATTTTTCATTTAGTTTGTCTGTTAATATAATTGTATAAATTGATTTTCATATGTTAAATCAGCTTTTCATATACAGGATAAATATCATTTGGAGGTGATGTAGGATTCTTTTTATACAATTGTTGGATTTGATTTGCTAGTGCTCTGTTAAGCATTTTTGCATTTAAGTTTCTAGAACACTGTAATATAGTTGTTATTTTTTCTTCATATAATATTTTTATCTGATTTTGATATTAGGTTGATTCTGTTCTTATAGACTATTGCAAATTAGTCCTTCTGATTTCATCTTCTAAAACACTGTGGAGAATTAGCATTATTTTTTCCAAAAAGTTGTATGTGACTCAACTACATCTGTTGCTTCCTATTTTAGAGATTATCTACCGATTCAATTTGTTTATTAGATGTAAGTATATTCAAAATATCTAGTTCTTCCTACATGTTATTACCATTGCAAAATTGACAGATTATTTCTTTCAAGAAATTGGTCCTTTCCTGTAGATCATCAAATTTTCAGGCATATTTTGCTAAAAGAATAGTTACAATTTTATTTACAGTAGACTTGTAAGCATATTCCTTGTGTAATTTCTTATATTTGTAACTTATATTCTCTTTTTCCTTGTCTTCACTAGAGTTTTTTCAATTTATTGATTTTTTTCAAATAAATAGTTTTCGGTTTTGTTGATTTTCTTGTTCTTAATTCCACTTATTTATTTCTTCTTATTTGGTTTTAATTTGCTCTTCTCTTTCTAGTATCAAAGAATAGATTATTGATGATAAATAGCATCAGTAGTGTAAGTTTAGGATCATAGAACTCAGTAGTATAAATTTATCTGTAAGCACTACTTTTGCTGCTTCCCCCAAACTGTAATAAACTATAATTTCATTTTCATTGAATTAGAAATATTTCATAACTTACTTGAGATTTCTTCTTTGATATATGTGTTATAGAGGTATGTTAACTAATTTCCAATTTTAAAATATTTTCCAACTATTCTGACTCACAATTTGCAGAGCTTTTGAGGCCTGGCTCCAAGGCAAGGTAGCACAGCAGAGAAAGAACACTCCGTGACAAAGCTGACATAAAGTAGAAAGTAGAAGGCCTGCAGTTTTCTTTATCCCATGCAAGCTGCAAGCCCTAGGGTGGTTCTACTTACCCCAAGGATGGCCTTCTTATTTTCTGCACATGAATCTATAAACAAATTAGTGGGCTAAGGCAGTGCCACATATTTTGAATCCCAGGATCATACACCCTAGATCCAACCACTTCTAACATGCAACACCTGTGATCACATGAAGCCTGGGAGCAGGAGACCTCATCTAGATACAAGGCATAACAGGGAAGTAATGGAGCCTTCTAGACCTGGCACCTGGAGAGAATTAGGTCATTGAGAACATGCCACTGAAGGAAATATTAGGAGCTCAATCTTTTATTATCACTCCTTTTGGTTTGTGGGAGCCAAAGATGAGCAATCTCCTCTGTCATATGGTCCGCCATGATCTAATACTTTGCCATGGGTTAAAAAGCAATGGGGACAATCAGTCATAAAACCTCTGAAACCATGAACCAAAGTAAATCTTTTCTTCTTCAATACTGTTTTAACTCTGTTATTTTGCCACAGTGAAGTGGAGCTAACATATATACCTAGGTGCAGTTTAGGGATATTTACCATTTTGTGTAATCCCAGCTTTTTGGATCAATGGTTTGGTGTCTGTCATTGGTTAGGGGAAAATACCTGTTGTTACTGCTTCACGTATTTCTTATATTCCTTTCTATCTTTCTTCTCCTCATGTTCTCATCACATAGATTTCATAACATTTTTAATTCTCCCACAGTTTAGGATTTCTTATTGTATTTTGTTTCTTTTAGTCTTTTTTTTTTCTTTGCTTTTCTGCTTTGGAGTTTCAATTGAGATGAAATTCTCAAGTTCAGAGTTGCTTTGTTTAACCATATTTTTAAGTCAGTCTTTGAAGCTCTATTTCTTTGCTTCTATTGCACATCTTTTCTGGTTTACTTTTTATTTTATTTACTAGGTCGCATAATGTACTCATCATTGTTGAATTAAATTTTTAACTTTAAACTGTTCATCTGATATATCCAACATCCTGCCCTAGCTTAGCCTTGACATTTGCTCTGCTTCTTTGAATATTTTCTGTTTCCTTCCATATTCTTCATAATTTTTTCCATAATTTGATGAGGTGTACTTCAAGCAATGTTCTGTTATAAATAGGTCTTTGATAATCTGTTGGTAAGATTTAGTGGAAAGAAAAGTATTCTACTGTCCTATGATTAAACCATGGCCTTTTAATGGATTGTGCTTCCAGACTGTTCACTTTACAAATGACTATAAATTTCTTAACTTCATCAGATGGGACAGCATGGCTAAAATAGGTTGGAGTTTGACATTTTCCTTCTACATGGAGGTCTAGAAGTGGCTGTAATTGATTATTTCTCTTTTGCCCCTTGGAGAGGTAGATTCAGTTAGACTTGTACTTTACATTTTCCAAGGTCATTTAGAATCTAATTACAATACCAGTTTAAAATCTGGTTAAATGATTTCTCCCCAGGGCAGACCTGTTAAGGAGAATATAGTCTTTCTTCTAGAAATATTTTACAATCATTTATTTTCCCCCCAACATGAGTGTATTTTTCTTTATTTTCACCATTTGAACCTGGTAGATTTCTAGGAAATAAAACTTACAAAACTTTGAGGGCTGAATATGGTGACTAGATCTCTTCAAAAGCATTTATTCTCAGATATGGGTGCCCCAGCCTCCTGAAAATTTTCAATGCAGTTTAGGTTTTCTAATACCAGCAGTGTTTTCCATAGAGAATTCTACTCTTGTGCTGTTAATCTATGTATGCATTTGTCTGTAACTCAGACTTGGAGGGAGTAATTTTGCCTTGGTACTTCATTTCTACTATAAATCTAAAGAATTGTTGACTTTTCAATTTTTTCAGCCTTTTATTTATAGTTAGGATAAAGTGAGTAATTTCTAAATTCCTTTTGTTGCTTTAAAAATCAGAAGTGATCAATTCTGTAAAAATTTAGCAAAAATTTAGACTTTTTATTAAGACAGCCTCAAATTAAAAAACTTTTTCTGAGCCAGGCTAAATAGACAGTCTTCATTTTTATTACTGCGTCTTCAATTATGCATAATGATAATTATGAGAGGTCCAAAAATTTTATAGATTTTGATCAATTATTTATTTAATAGAACTGTATAAATTCAAGCAATTTTAATAGTTTAATATGATATTTGAAACTGAGTAGTGTGGATTGGGCTGAATTTTTAGTGTTTTTGCCAAAGCTTAATCTCAGTTCATGTACTGCATCGTTGTTGGATCACAGGCAAGTTATTCAACTTCTCTACATTCAATATCCTCTTCTTTTAGGTAAGGGTAATAAATGATAAGTCATTTATATTCTTTACAACATTTAATCTTCCAAACATCACTGTAACATGAAGTTTGAATCCTATCATAGAAACAAGATATAAATGCTTATTAGTTTGACTTTTTGTTTGGTGTTTCTTTTCCTTCTCCTTGGCTGTCTCTTGCTGTATAAATCCTGTCTGCTAGATGTACATAGTAGATAGAAGAGGGAAGTCTCTTGGTGTGAGATAGTGCTGTGAACATAAAGAATAGCAGGGACCTATGTTGGACCATCAGGTTATACATGGGTCACATTATGAAACAGTGTCTGTAATTCCTAGATTATTTAATAAGCACAAGCTTAGATATAGAGATAGTCAACTGCAATTTAGACAACTGAAATATGTTGCTAGGTAAACATGGCTATCATTGTTCTTTCCTGTTTCTGAATATTTTCCATTTGATGCAATACTTCAGGCCCTTCTAACCTCCATGAACATGGAGTTGATTTATGAAGATGTTTGAAATTGAGTTTTAATACTAATTACAAATTAGTATGATTAGCAGAGTGAATCAGAAAGGACTATTTAGAAACAAACATAAAACTTGTATTATAACATGTCTTAGAAGCATAGTTTTAGCATTATTGTCTTAATTGAGTCTTGATAATAGAATATAATTTTTAGCTTTGTATTACTCTATATTTGCTATATATAGTGATTTTATTCATCTTGGGGGATTCATACATATACATGTCCCATCTTGACCATGTTTACTCCCCCTTTATTCTTCCTATCTAAGATTGCCTTCTCATCTCAATAGATTCTATCTCCATTTCTTAGCACAGTTTTTTAAAATGTTGCTCTTATTATTCAGATGTATTTATTTTCTGATGGTGAAGCAAATGGGAAATGTAGCTTTGTTTCCAAAAAAATAGAAATTAAGAATTTCATTATAAGGAATACAATGAATTATGTCCACATTCATGAAAATATTGACTTTCAACATAACTTTTTATCTTAAAATTGCTTAAAAACTATTTGCTTTGGTTTTAGTATGGAATATTCTCTAAAGTTTTATTTACTGAAAGATTGGTCTTTAGAGATGCTGGTTTTAAGATGGTGGAAACTTTATGACTTAGGGCCTGGTGGAAGGTAACTAGATTATGGGGGATTCACCCTCATTAATGAATTAGTGCTATCTCATGAGAGTGGGTCAAGTCTTTGAGGACTGTATCCATTCCCATGAGAATGGATTGTTGTAAAGTGAAGGAACTTCATGCATTTAGCTCCTTTGTTCTCAGCCAGTTCCCTTCCTACATCTTTGTAATGTTGTCACGTAGACAGTATTTCTATTCTGACATCATGATATATGAAACCTCTCTGTATCAGAATTGTAGGCTAAACAAGCATCTTTCCTTAATATGAGCCTCAAGTACATTGTTATAAAATCATGAAATGCACTAGGAAGGGAATTTATACAAAGAAGTGAGGTATTGCTATAACAAGACCTGAAAATATAAAAGCATATTTGGAACTGAGTAATGGGAAAAGGTTTGGAAGAGTTTGAAGGTTTTTGCTAAAGAAAAGCCTACATTACCATAAACAGAGTATTACAGGAAATTTTGATGAGAGCTTAGAAGAGAGGGAGTGCAGGAAGAGGTTAGAACTTTTAGAGAGTAGCTGAGGGGCAGTGCTGATAATAATGTGGATACTACTGGTCTTGCTGATGAGGCTTCAGAGAGAAATGACAATTGTTCTATTGGAAAATGGAGCATGGGCAACCCTTATCACACTAGCAAAGAACTTACAAGCATCGTGTCCATGACCTAGACTAGAGTCTTAATGGTAGGTCAAACTTAGAAACAATGAAAAACTACTGGGAGAAATTACTAAACAGCAAAGGATTCAGGCTGTTTCTTGGCACCTTTAATTACTTACATTCACATATAAATAAATAAAATAATGGTTTAAGCACATAGTTTACAATTAAAAGATTTTAAAAAATGATAAAATTTGGAAAATTTACAATTCAGTTTGAAAAAAACAAAAAAAAAGTCACATATGGGTAAGGCCCAATGAATGCTTGTAAAGTACATTAATACTGGTAAAATACAACCTGGCACTATGCACCAAGACAATGGGAAAGAAGGCCCAAAGCCCTCTCAGAAATCTGTGACATTGTCCCTCTCATCAGAGGCCCCCTCGGTTTGAAGGTAAGAATGAGTTTGAGAAACTGGCCTGGCATCCTCACTATGGGCCCACTATCCAGGGTCTTCTGTATTCAGCTGCTGCTTTCCAGCCAAGTGACCCACAGCTATTTCATATGGGCTCAAGTCCAGGCACAGTTTGTGCCACTGATTGAAAGGAAGCAACTTGTAGCATCTACTTGGTGTTAATCCTTCCACCAGGAAGAATGCAAGAACTATATGGTAATTGTGGCTTCCACTGAGCCATCAAAGGAAAACCTAGAGACTTTCCAGGGATGCTGAGCCATCACAGAGAGTTGCCAGTGGGATAATGTCTATGGAAGCAAGGAAATAGACCACCATCAGCATGTAGCACCAGCATCCACAGGCACCCAGCTCCACAACCAAGGGCAGCCAAGAGCATTAAAAGCAGCAAAGTCATGAAAGTGGAATATCCCAAGACCCCAGGAAACCTCACCTGCTCCAGTATTCAGGGGAGGCCAGACTTAGAGTTTTAAGAATTAAAGTTTTTCTTGCTGAGATTTGGCCTTGATTGGATCCTGTGAGCCTTTCCTCCTTCTTTGATTATCCCTTTTGGACTAGAAATGTTTATCCTGTACTTGTTCCACCATTGTATCTTGGAAATATATAACTTGATTTTGATTTTTTCAGATTCATAAATGGAAGTAAATTGCGTTCAGTGTTACATGGGGCATTGAACTTATGAGATGGTGCTGGAATGACTTAAGGCTTTGGAACTATTTGGATAGTATAAATGCAGTTTGCATTGAATGAACAAAATAAACGTTGAGAATCAGGAGCAGGATGCTGTGGTTGGATATGGTCTGTTTCTCCACCTTCCAAGTGCCAGAAGTTTGATCCTCAGTGTGGTGATATTGAGGTAGTAAAACCTTTAAGAGGTGGACCACAGTGGAAGATAACTGAACCACTCGGCTTCATCCTTCTGAGTAGATTAATGCTCTCTGCTGGGACTGGATCAAATCTTGTGAATTTAGTTACTGAAGTAATGAGTTGTTACAAGTAAACTTGAATCTTTCCTTCTATCACTACTATCTTATTTTAGTCATTTTGATGTCATTTGCCCAAGGTCCCTCATCAAATTTGCAGAGGTGGTGGTGTCATACACTTGAAAATCTAGAACTATAAACCAAATGGGCATCTTTGTCTTATTAAGTAACTGGTCTTAGGTATTTTGAGATAGTAATAGAAAATGAACTCAGACATCATCTACATTAAAAAATGCAACTATGTATATTAAAATTGACTGATTAGAATTAAGCCCAGAATTAACTGTAAAGAATATGATTAACTTTCAACTCCTAAAATATGCTTTCTAGTCATACTCTTAAAATTCTACCTTCTATTCCAATGGAAAAATATAGATCTCTGAACACTACTCAAAATCTGAGAAATATATATAATCTGATTCTGTACTTTAGTATTTATCAATTTTATTTTGTGGAAGACTGATTTTTATATGAAAATTTTCAAATTTTGTAGACATAGTTTATTACATATGTATGCATATATATGGACTTTGTATACATATAAATATATAAACGAAATGGAAAAATATATCTTTTTGCTAAATCTGTGGTGTCTGTTGTTTAATACTTGTAGTAAAATACTTATATCTGTAATGAAATATTTCCATTACAATACTTTTAGTTTTATTTTTTACCTTTGCATCACCTGTTTTGTGATATATATATATATATATATACTATCTTGAATATTATTATTTCTATCAACAAAGAACACTTCAGTTTATTCTTATTATTAGAAATTTGTATCCCTTTATAAATGAAAAAGAGGTTATGGATATTTGTAAGCTTTCAAAGACAAATATACTAATATCATTTCTGAAGATAACCCCATTCCTCAATGTTGTAATGTTTTCAGTGATATAGATTACTATTCCTTCCCAGTCGAGTCCAGATACATTTATCTGATCAAAAAACACTGATTAATCTGAGCATTTTATTATATCAATGTCCTATAATTATACTTTAATTAAATGATAGCACAACATTATATATCTGTAAAGATATTAAAGAGATTATACATTAAAATCAGTAATAGTAGAACCATATCTGAATTGTTATCTATAGCACAGAATGTGTAAAGAAATATGATGCTATAGAAAAATAAAGATTTATTTTAGTAAATACTCTTCTAAAGTAGATGACTACAAGGTAAGAACTTGTAAAGTTCATTCTTTCAATTTAAGGTTGCCAATTCTACCTGAAATACTTACGCATAATATCAAACTGATATTACTTTAGATTATTTTTCTCCTTTTTATGAATATCTAAGATGTTATTCTGAAATTTTTGCTGTGTTTAAGTGGTGTAAGTCATTGAGAATTTGATTCACTTGATATTCAAAATTTGTTTACTTC
>PVJX010045227.1:0-12820 GCA_004027295.1 Dolichotis patagonum | reverse complement strand
CTTTATACTATTGTGTTATGTTTGATATTATTGTAATTGAAACTATGCTCAACTATAGCAGAGTAAGAGATATGGTGTTAGATACTGTTGATGTCCAGTTGACTTAATGTAAAGTACTGTGTTGCCTATGTTGTCCTCTTCTGATCTGCTCTGTACTGCCCCCTTTTGTTTTATTCTCTTTTAAATTAAAAAAAAAAACAAAGTAAAGGGTGAAGTGTTATTGTGACAAAAAGGAATAGCTGCTTTGTAGGTGTAATGATTTTATTAAATTACCCTTCACATACATTATAGAGAAAATAGCTTAAATCTAACAGCTTAAATCTAAGAAAGAAAAATTTCATATTTTTCTTAGAATAACATCCTAATTAATGCTGGCTGGGTTTAATATGGTGCTGCAGAAGTTATATTTTTACTATAGTCACTCAGACTAAGTGCCAAGATGTGTCTTTTAACTAGTATATATTTGCGATAAATAATGAATACTTTCATTTTGTGGAGTTGGTACCTATTAGTATTGCATCTTATTCCTTTTTGCTTCCCTTCTTCTCCCTTCCATTCCTTCTTCCTCCATTCCTAGTTCCCCTTGAAAAATTTCCATCTTCCTCTAATACACAACTGTTCTTCTTATAAACTGTTGGAACTTTGAACTTGAAAGCTAAGTTCCCTTTATTATTTAGTTAGTCTGACTTACGTAGTACATAAGCTATAATATATCCAAGCTACTGCTGAAAGCAGTCCAAAGTAAGAGTTCAAAGTGTTAGTTCCAGAATTATCGTGTGTAGGTTCAAATCTTTCCTCTCCTGGTTGCTGACTGTATGACATTAGGGCAATCATTAAGCCTTGCTCTTCTAATCTACAAAGTGAAATTAATAACAGTAATATTAGCTTAGAGCTGTTGCTAAGACTACAAAAAATAATCTACTTATTTAGTGTAATACTTCACACTTAAATCCTTAATAAACCTTCACAGTGCCTACTACTGTCATTGCTTAATGCCAAAAGACCTGTGGGTTTACAATGTATCGTGCGGTTTTGATCACTATAGTAGAACCACTGTGTTTACATGATATGCTCAATATATTACTTTTCTAAGACCACCAAAACAAAGTACCCCAAACTGGTGGCTCAAAAGCATACAAATTAATTTTCTTAGAATTCTACGTACCAGGAGTCTATAATCAAGGTATCAGCAGGGCAGAACTCTATCTAGAGACTCTAGGGGGAAAATCCTTTCTTGTTTCCTCCTTCTGGCAGCTATCAGCATGCCTGGTCTTGGACTATGCGCCTCCAATATCTGCCTCTATTCTTATATATTTCACTTCTTCTCCTTTTCTGTCTTTTACATATCACTGGATTTAGAGCCCAATAGGTAAATCCACTGTGATCTCTTCTCAATATTCTTAACTTAATCACATCTGCAATTACCTTTTTCAAAATAAGTTTTCATGTACAGATTGCAAGGATCATGACACTGACATATCATCCGGCCCACATGTCTCATTTTCTTCATCATATCTTAGATTAATATACCTTGGGAAAGGATTGTATCATTTTATCTCATAATATACCATGGCAAGAATGAGATGTCATCAAACTTGTGAAAATAGCCAAGTTACTTGTGGTGGCCTGACACCTCTCCCTAGGTTCCTGCCTTCCCCTATTTGGTTGTACTGTCCTTGTACTTTTTCCTCAGCCCATTGCATTCTCATTCTGTGGAGGACCCCCAACTGCCATTCCAATCAAGTTTAACATACCTTGACTTCTGCCTGAAACTCTAGACTTATAATTTTCTACTTCCCAATAATCTTATTATTTATTTTCACAGTGGTTCATTAGCCAAAACCTGGAAAGGAAAATATTGTAGGCATTATAAAGGAAATTTTGGAGCAAAATGACATACCAGCTAAGGGCTCTGTTCAATAGACCAGTCAGTAGTTTTTACTTTTGTTTTTGATAGCAGAAAGTTCCAGTGAAATGTTTTTTCAGACCCCCAGTAAAAATGTATCCAAATAAATCTGCTTGTGTGTTCATGAGTGTGTCTGAATTGCAATGAGGCGATATCAGAGTTGTTGGGATTTTAGAGACTAAGAAGTAGTTGTCATTTTGACTCCAAGACCTATCTATTTAATCTGTTTCTAGTGACATTGAATAGATAAGGCTTTGCAGCCTAAAATCTGTAATTGTTTGTTAGTACTTTAAGGTTCTGATTAATAATTCTGAGTGATGAGCAAACTATAGAACATCATCATAATTTATTGTGAAGAGTGAGATTTTCAGCTTGGACACTATTCAACTTTGGATTTATTCTGACACTTTAGAAGCTTACCAAGTTATAGTTTTGGTGCTTTCTCTACCATTGAAAGTTTACAAAACTTTTATCTGTGTAGGAGTCCCTAAGTATGTGGAATGTAGAAAAAAAAAGCCCTCCGAAATTCTAACCCAAATTGTCTATCAGTGGAATCTCTCTTGCCAATAACCCTGAATCCCTTGTTCCACTGAACCTCCCTAGCAAAATTTCAGCAATGAATGATGTCAGTTGTCAGCTTTTGTCTACCTATACCCAGGAACTGAGCCTTACTGGGGAAAAATCACTTCATTTGGATATTTTGGTACAAATGAAACTTCCTGATTATTGTGGTACCGAGGTTTCTATTACAATAACAAAATAAATTTAAAAAGAGGAAAGGTATATTTTGCTACAAAATTTTATAAGTTTCAGTCTATGATCAGTTGGCCCATTGATTTTTGGACCTGTGATAATGCAGTACATTATGGCAGGAGCCCATGTCAAAGGAGGCCTCTTCACCCACAGCCAAAACTAAAGGAAAGAAGAGGGGGAGCCATAGTATTAACATCTCCTTCGAGGGCATATGACTAAAGGACTTCTAAGTAGGCCTCAACTCTATAAAGCTTGAACCACCTCCCAAAAGTTTTTTGGGCTAGGAACAAAACCTTTAAGATATATGTCTCTGGGGGACACTTTTTCTAATCATAGCAGTCATCTGCCTTTCTTGGGCCCTAAACATTGCCCAGAAATATCATTGTATTCTGCAAGTTGCCTCATTCTGTCATATTGTTCAATCATTTTTTCAGACCTTCTTTACTTTCCTCAAACTTCCAACTTTACTTTTGTCTACTCATTCTCAACGGATACTCATCCATGAATTACCATGTGACTATCACATATGAAAGCTCTCGATTTCCTGTCTAAAATCTAAAATCATATTGTGACTGTATCCATGATTGCTTGCTTGCTTCTGATGATAATTTTACAGTTCAGGAAATATTCTGATAAAGATTAGTCCCTCCACCTGTGCTCTGGATTAACCCTTGCCCCACTTTCTTGCACCCTAAGTTTTATTTAACCCCAGTTTCTCCTAGATTTTTCTAAGCACTTTTAAATGTAATAATCTTGTCCTTTACATTTTAAAAGAAATGCTTGTTTTAATCCCATGCTACTCTAACTACCCAATTATCTCAGCCTCCTTTAACCACTTACCAGTCCAATTATTTAAATATAGGATGACAAAAAATCGCATATCTTTCATTAATTTTTGTAAGATAGTATAGCAGGAAATATAAAAATGACAATTTTATCAAATTCATTCAATGCCAGAATCAACTGGTTGAAATTGCACCTGCCCGAGTAATGCTCCACATAAACCATTAAGTAGTTATTGGTTTCACCTCACTTCTCTGTTTTCTTACTTTATATTCACCTTTTACTGTTCATTTTGGAAAACCATTTATTTACTGAAAAATATGAGTATAAAGAATTTTCTCATGAAACATTTCAGAACGTGTTATTGTCTTATTTCCCCCAAATTTTAATTGTGTATTTCTTAAAAACAAGGACAATATTCTTTATAATGATGATACAGCTATCTGAATCAGGAAGTTAAATCTTATATATTTCTATGACCTAATGCACAGGCCTTCACTCATGTTTTGCCAGTAGTCACAGTAATACAGAATCTGGTTTAGAAGTAAGCATTTGTTTCAGTTTTACATCCTGGTAGTCCCCTTGAGGTAGAATACTGCCTCATTTTTCCTTAACTCCCATGACTGACAGTCCTAAGGTTCATACATCAGGGTTCCTTTTTGTATCGATGAATTCTTTAATTAATTAAGTTTATTGAAGCACACCAGTTATTTTATAGAATGCTCTTTGATTTGAGGTTTTCTGATGCTTCATCATAATTACATTCAGGTTATGCATTTTTGCCAATACTGTCACAGAATTATTGCCGCATTCTTTTCACTGTATCTTATCAGGTGGCGCCCGTTATTGATTTGTCCCACTTCTAATGGTGTTACCTTTGATCTTTTAATTAAGATCATATCTACCAGGCTCCTCCACTGTAACCTGCTATTCTGTATTTGTAATTAGCAAATGTTTGAGAGGAGAAACTCCGAAGCTATGGAAATGTTAATTACTTTTCAAAGCTTTAGTTTCTTCACTCATTTATTTTTACCTCCTTGAAATCATGGTTTGTTATATTATTTGCTGCGTTATATTTTGTTTGTTTTCATGCTAAAATTGTTCTGCTTTGGCCTGTAATTTTCTCTTCAAGATGCTTGCCTCCTTTTGACATGTCCTCATCATTCTTAAGCACTCTCTTATATTCTGTTACAAAAAGATGCTCCATTTCATCTTACATGTTTTCATCCCTGTCCCTATACTCAGTTATGTCTCCAAGGAATCTGATACTTTTAATGAAATTGTATGTAGAAGTTAAATTCAAGGCATAAAGTGTTTTTGCTATTGGAATAATGCTAGTTCCAGGTCCTCATAATCAACAGATATAGAAAATATGCACATATGTTTACATACACAATATACTTATTTTTATCTACATTAATCTATCTATCTATCTACCTATCTATCAAAAACCATGGGTTCCCACTGTGACCTCTGATTTCAATTTTACACCACAAAAGTTCTTTGCATGTTCTCCATTTTTATATTTGTAGCTCACTATTGTGACAGTGTTAAACCTGGATCCCTTTACCCTTAATACATTTATTCCAGTCATTTGTCACTAAAAAGTTGCCATTTTACTAAATACAATGAATATTTTTAAAATCTTCATCCTACTTAACCTTAGTAATGTTTGGAATAGCAAAATGTTCCGTATTTATGGAAAAATCAATTGCTATTGGTTTCTATGATGCTAAATTCTCTTGATTTTCATCTCACAACTGTTCTGATTCCCTCTCACTTTTCACTCTCCCTTAATAGAAACTTTTTCTGCTTGACCTTAAATGTAAAAGTTAAATAGTATTAGACCTCATTTATTTCACATCTTACTCAATACTCGCCCCTTGTTTCAAGTACCATTTTTACTGACTCACAAATTTAGTGTTTATTCCCAACCCATCTTCTTAACTTAGACCCATAGATCGCTCTGCCTACGTGAAATTTTTACTTGGATTTCTTACAGACACATCTGGTTAACATGTCTAAAGCTAAACTTGTGATACTCACCTTCACCCTAGCAAAATAATCCTGGTCTTTCTCCAGTAGCCCCTATAATGATAAAAATAGCATAAGCTCCATCAAAGTTGCCCAGGTCAAACTTACATGGCATTCATGGCATACCTACAACTTTTATCCCCTCGAGCCAATCAGTCACTAGGTCTTTAAAATCCACTTCATAAAAATATTTTGAGAGCATCCGTTTCTCTGTGCATGTATTGCCTCCTCCCTACTTATCGCAACTATTGTCTTTCATTCAGCCTCTTAAGTGTCTAAATCATCTCCTTGAATCTCTTCTTTGTACCTCATTCTTTCTCTCATATCCAAAGAAACTTGTAATAAAAAATAATTTTTATTTCTCTCTGCCTATCTTTCAATGTTTTCCCATTACTATTACAATGAAATCTAAATTTTTTTTTTGAAATCTAAAAATTTTACCTGAATCTACAAGACAATGGATCCTTGGACCTTTGTCTTCTTCTCCAGGTCCATCTCATATCTTTCTACCTTGCACTTACACTACTTGAGACACATATTATACATTTAATTTCCTCCATCACCACATACATATAGTCACACATCCTATAAGTTTAAATTTAAATTTCAAGGCCTGGAAAAAGTCAAAATTTTGATTCTCAAATCACATCATTCTGTTATCATTTCACATTGCATTCTGCACTGTCCCTTCACAGTGTTTTTCTGTTGCTAGTTACAAATTCCTTTGAATATTTATGCAGTAAATTTAATGCTCCAGGAAGGCAGAGACCATATCTGTCTTTCTTCGAGTTAGTGCAATTGCGTAACTCATGGAACACACCTAAAAAATATTTGTGAGTTGTATCAATGGATAGAAATCTGAAAAGAATGAAAGAATATAGAATGCTGGTCTTCACAATGACAGATATTTGGTAAAAGATAAATATTTCCATCAAAAATTCATGTATATTCAAAGAGTCAAATGTTTTAGGTTTACATAAATATAAACAAATTATTCAAACCAAACAACCTCATTGACTAACATCTAATCATTTCACTTTGTGTCACTCAGAAATTCCTTTGTGGTGTTGAAACCTTTTCTTAACTCAGTAGCTGAAAAATGAAATTGGATTGTATCCTGGACACAGCAGGAAGGCAATTTAAAGAACCTATGAACATTGTTGAAATTATCATGCAAGCTTATTAAATGCAATGTATATTTAAATTGAAAAAAGTTTCTTTATTAAACATAGATAGGTGAATTTTTACAGCTTCAAGCACTAAACTATATTAAGTTTGAGAGTCAGGTTAGATTAATTTCTAATCTTTATGGAAATCATTTTTATTAAAAAGTGGAAAGTTAAGATTTTGACAGTTACAGGATTTGAATAACTCTAAAAGGGTCATCATTTAAATATGCAGAGGAGGTAAAATCAGAGTGCTTTCACGATAAAGATGATTTGTTTATTTTATATGATCATTTTTAAAAGCTGTTTTAATATTTAAGCTTGTTAAGGAAAATTTGAAATGTGGTTGAATATATTAAAACCTAAGTAAGAATTTTGACTTTCATTACTTTTTGCAGGAGCCAGCCAAATAAACCTCAGCCTGGACTTAGCAGCTAAAATTAAAAATATTAAGAGAATATTTTCACATCTAATATACATGGTCAACATATTTTTATTCATGAATATATTCTGTAATTTTTAAGTAACCCATAGTCTTTATTTTATAAAATAGCATTTTATATAATTAACTTTTTAGTTGGTCATTTACATTTCAAATTATTTTTTTATTCCTTCTTCCAGCTTCATTGAGATGTTTCACAAATAAGATTGCATATATTTAAGATGGATAATGCAATGATTTGATATGCCTATACATTGTGAAATGATTGTGGCACTCAAGTTAGTTAATACTCATTCATCTCATATACTTTATATGTGGAATGAGAGCACTTAAAATTTACTCTTCATGCTAATTTTAATTATTTTCATCTTATTTCAATTTAAAGGACATTTTGGTTTCTTGGATTGATAATCTTAGAGGTGCATAGAAAATATATTAGCAAGAAAATGGCCTACATTAGAGCAGGAAGGAGGTGTTTACTTTGAATTTGGGGACCTTCTGGTATCTTTAAAAGTTACAAACTAAACCTCAAAAGAGTGCAACATTTTGGCCCTCTTAAACATAGAAGGCATTTCTCTGTCTGTTTATTGGTAGTTTTCAAGCACCTGGAAAGTTGTAATTCATGATAATTAGTCTTTGGAATAACAACAGGCATTAAATCCCCCACACTCCCTTGTCCCTCAGCTGATAGAGCTTTTCTCTGCTCTGTGCTGTGCAAAGCTAGGGCCAAGGTGATGGGCACAGTCACCAAGGGTGATGGATGCTAAGGTGGATCTCACCTGAGTGTCATGACCAGAAGGACCCACACAATCTTTGGAGTGTGATGCCGATGAAAGCATGAATTCATCCCACTGAGGCTCAGGTTTCTCTCTACCTGGTACCAGGGAAGGTCCAGAGGCTCTATCTCTGGCACTGGTGACAGGTGGCCCGGGCTTCTACTTGGAGATAAGCTTCAACATAATGAGCTCACTGCTAAATTCTGAGATAAAGTCTTGTGCTTCTTTTCTTTTCTTTCTTTTTTTTTTTACCTTTATTAGTACATGTTTGCAGTACATAATAATTAAAATCCTTGCAAGGAATTAGTACATATGTTTAACACATTTCAATTCATTTTCCCCTTCCTTCTACTCTCTTTTCATTTTTCAAGCATCAGATTCATTTATCCTACAAGACATTATAAAAATAATTATCCCATATTCAGATTAAAAACCAGACTAATAATCCAAAAAAATAAAACATGTAAGACAATTGTACTAAGTTAAGCTACAATTTTAGATAAACTGTCCATGATTGATTAAAACATTTTTTTTGCTTTTTTCCTATTATCAATCCTTTATTTCATGCTTTATTTATATATTAAGTTTTTCACATAATATAAACCTTGTGATATTTGTTTGTGTGTCTAATTTACTTTACTTAACACTATGGTCTCAAGGTGCATCCATTTTCCTACAAATGACTCAAGTTTATCCTTCTTTACAGCACGGTAAAACTCTTTTGTGTATAAATGTCACATTTTGTTTATCTGCTCGTCTGTTGATGGACATATAGGCTGTTTCAAAGATGTAACTATTATGAATTGTGCTGCTGTAAATATAGATATGCATACATCACTGTGATACAATGTGTTTAAATCTTCTGGGAAGATACCGAGAAGGGAAGTAGCTGGTCAAATGGAATTTGTATTTTTAGTTTTTTTAGGAAACTCCATACTGATTTCCATAGGGGTTGTATCAGTTTACACTCCCACCAACAAGAAAAAAGGGTTTCTTTTTCCCCACACCCCCTCCAGTATTTGTTATTAGTTGATATCTTGATTGTAGCCATTCTTTCTGGAGTGAGAAGAAGTCTGAGTGTTGTTTTAATTTGCATCTCTTAAATGACGAGTAGTGTTAAATATTTTTTCATGTATCTACTTGCCATTGTATTTCTTCACCTGAGAAGTGTCTACTCATTTCAAATTCTCATTTTTTATTAAGTGCTTATATTTGAGGGGTCTAATTTTTAATTTTTTATGTATTCTAGATATTCATCTTTGAAAAGCAGCTGGCAAAAGTTTTTCATTCTGTAGGTTGTCTCTTCATTTTATTAGTGGTTTCCTTTGCTATGCAGAAGCTTTTTAATTAGATGTGATCCAACTTCTTGACTCTCAGTATTATTTCTTATGCAATCATGGATTTGCTCAGAAAGTCTTTACCTACACCTATGTCTTCAATAGTTTTACCTATTTTGTTTTTCAGAAGAATGTTTCTGTTCTAATGTTTAGAGATTTGATCCATTTTTACTTTATTTTAGTGCATGGGGAAAGATACGGGTCAAGATTTAATCTTCAGGATGCGGGTAGCCAGTTGTCCTAGTAGCATTTGCTAAAGAGGCGGGTAGCCAGTTGTCCTAGTAACATTTGCTAAAGAGGCTTTTTGTAAAAAATAACGTAGTTGAGTGTGTCTGGAGTTGTTTCTTTATCTTTTATTCTTTTCCAAAAGCCCAAAAATCTGGTTTTGTTTTTTGTCAATACCATGCTATTTTATCACTGTGGCTTTATAGTATAATTAGAAGTCCAGAATTGTGGTACTGCTTACCTTGTCTCTGTTTTCATATCCTACCTCCCAGCACATCTGCTCTGTGATGATAATCAGGATAAAAGATGATTAAGGTATTAGAACGTATATTAGAAACAGAGATGATTATAATTGCTAATGATCACATAGCGTTTATGTGCTCAGCAGTGCTGCAAGCACTTTACATATATTTACTCATTTGATCTTTGCAAAAGTTGCATTTTATTGATAAAAAATCAACAAAGAAAAATGTATTGACTTGTCCAAGTTTACATGCCTAGTCAACGACTTAACTAAGATTTCAGCCCTAGATAAAAAGATTTAAAAGCTGTACTTGACCACTAAGATGTAAAAATGAGAGGGGGGAGAGAGAGAGAGAGAGAGAGAGAGAGAGAGAGAGAGAGAGAGAGAGAGAGAGAGAAATGGAACAATTTAAATAGAGAAGATCATACAAAAGGCAGATGAAAGCTTAGAACCCAATATCTCAGTCTTAGAAACCAGGAATATTACTGTGATAACAAAAAATAGTGAATTCAGGAGAAAGATTTATGAGTAAGAATTAAAACATACATTATAAACATAATGATTTTATGTTGTTAGTGTCCTAGCCTGGTAGAAAAGAGTAGCATGCTATTTGTGACAGTGAGAGAGAAAGAGTCAAGGATTTTACATTTGTTTAAATATAGCTACATTAGTACATTGCTTATATGTATATTTCTTGCAGCATGGTATAACCTCATTAAAATGTTCCTATCATGGAATATGATAGATTTGAAGTCAAATTCTTTATTCCATTATTAATTATTATTAAATGGGTGTGGCTGGTTTTAGGAAACATAAATCATGTCTCCTAAAGTTCAGAAGACACTAATAACCTTTTAAATGATAAATTAAGGAAAATACTAAATGAATTAAATGGTAATAAACCGTGCATTCAAATGTTATAGAAGGGCATTTTTTTGTCTTTGTCATTATCATGCTGAGGAGTCTGTGGACTCTGGGTTCTTTATAGTTCCTTTCTCCTTTTCATATTTATTTATAGGGGCAAATATAAATTCTGGATATATGGTCTGCTGAGCAATGGTGGCAGCTTTGTAAATATGTCTGCAACCCTTGCCCAAGACTTTGACAGAGAGCTGTTTTCTATCCCTTTATAGTGCCTTGAACACACTAAGGATGTAACAGCCTACCACAGTTGTACAGGTTGTCCCATGACTGCTAGTATTATTTCTCTCATACACTCTATTTAGACTTTATTTTCTAAAGCATGGAGAGTCTTTAACAGGAGTGGTAAATGGTGGGAAGGGTGAGACAACTCTGTGAGCTCTCTTCTATTTAGGGTAAATTTTTCAGCCTGTATGAAGTGCCCTTCCAAACAACAGCTTTGGCTTCTCAATTCAAGGATGCATCTGATATGTTCTGAGGCTTCCATACATTTTTGAAGTTCTCTCAGTCTATCATTTGTAGAGCATAGGGAAAGGTAGACACTTCTGTGCTAAATAGAGTGGCTTATTGCGTTCTAAGAATATCATGGAGAAAATTTCCTTTTGCATTAAGGGAATTGACAAAAATTCATTTTGCAGACAGAAGAAATAGTGTTGTCAGGAAATTGTTGAGAAGAAACAATAAATCAAGTATCAATCAGGAAATGGACAGGAAATACTTCCAAGTACAATTTTAACATTATACAACATTATGAGAGAAGAGTCACAAATATTTTATATAAAGAATAGCTTTCTAACTTATCAAGAAGCACTTTGTAAAATAGTAAATTGAATGAAAATGTAGCAATAAATTTTGTTTTATATAGCAGTTGTTGTATATAGTTAAGCTTGCTTTTTTAGGTTGTCACAAACTGCAAATAGATACCAATACTTCCAAGAAATTCTGGGCTAAAAGATTTGAATAAAGTAAAACACATGTTCTTATGGCTAAACAGTTAGTTTAGAGTACATATATCATAATAATGATAGTTTATGAGCTTCAAAAACTGATATTTGCTCCTTAGGGGTGATGATTTATGGTGACAATCTTTGATCAGTTGGGTCCAGTGATAAGCATTTATGGAAAATCTCCAGTGTGAAACATTCTTTGGCATTGGCCATGCTACTGGATAAACAAGAATGTCAGATTCAATTATCAAAGGATTGAAACACAGTTTCACAGTCTGTAGCCATGAATGAATAAGGGTTCAAGTCATCCTCAAAAGTTTCAGTTTCTGATCACTAAACTAAGCAAAAGACAATATAAGCTTTAAAGAGGAATGTTTTGTTTAGCAAACAGATAAACAAGATTGATTCTAAAAGAAAAATTCTGTGTAGTAAAATAGCCTGCTGACTATTTTTTAATAAAGTATAAATCAGGCATGGTTTTTTCTGTTTTGTCAGATTATTTATATCAATCAAAGAACAGTTAAATGAAATCTAAGGCCATATGTGATAACCAAATCCATGAAAATTTAAACTAAAGGTCATTACAATGATGGGTGTTGAAAAATTTAATCTTTTGTGATTTTTGCTTTAATACATCAAGAATTTGAGGCTCCACATTTTACAGGCTGGAGTGTGATGATGTTGCTGCTGATACTGCTGCTTGTGTATTGCTAGTTGGGCAGATATAGTTTGCTGAAAATTTGTGTCTGCTTCAGTCAGATTGTTGTTCTGATGTGAGGCAATGTTAAGACTACAAAAACATAGTGAAGCACTATTGTGATATTGAGGCTGAGGGACAACTGCCATGCCTTTGTCACAGATTTTCTGTGTTAAAATGAAGTATGCATTATTTCCCAAATACAGTGTATTAGTCAGCTTTCAGTCACTGTAATAAACACCTCAGATAATCAACTTCTAATGAAAACAACTATTTTGGCTGTGTTTGAGGTTTCATTCTATGATTGATTGCTTCTGTTGCTTTTGAACCTCTGAAAAGGAAACACATTATGGCAACAGTGATGGTGATACAAAATTGATCACTTCAAGGCCAAGTTGAACACCAAACTTTTAACACACAGGCTTTTAACCATAGCACACAGGAAATGTAATACATAGTTCTTTGTGAAAGCACATCTTTGTCATAGTGAGATACTGGCAAAGATTGAGAGAGATGTTAACGAATTTAGTGATATGGAATAAAATAGAAATTGGTGGGCATGGGGCTATAAACCCATGATGCTGGCTAG
>PVJX010045226.1:0-12827 GCA_004027295.1 Dolichotis patagonum | reverse complement strand
GAGTCCCACTTGGCCACCTAGCGCTCTCTTAGGACTCTCGGAGGGGGCCTGAGGCTAGCCCATGAGGCTGTCCTAACACACTGCAGACCCTGGTTTTACAAGGAAAGCCAGGCTGTTGTCTTACAGGTGGTATTTACAGATGTGTAGACGGAAGAACGAAAACAGCCATAAAGAGCCAAAAAGAGCTAAACACAGCTGTGGCTGTGACACCAGTTAGCCACGCTGAAACCTGAACAGATGCCAGAAAGTGGGAAGAAGGGAAAACCCAGAGGGGAATCTACACACTGCGAGCCAGGGCCCCGAAGGGGAAAAGGTGAGACCTACCCTTCTCCAAGGCTGAAGCTGTTGGGAGAGCCATTGTAGCTAGGGGACGGGGCGCTGTTCACCTGGTAAGCCACGTCTGGCCATGGAGAGCACTGAGAGAGGAAAGACAGGAGCGTGACTCATGAGCAGAAATTCCCAGCAAAGGCACCGAGCTATCACCTCGGCCTGCCGAAGAAGCATCTGTCAGCACCAGGGCACCACACCGGCTGTCCTCAGGTAGCCCATGCTCACTGGATGTCAACAATGAGCCAGAGCTGTGCAGGTTCTTAGGGTCACACACAACAGCCAAACACAGCAGAGGAGCAATCTAACATTCAGGAAGTCACCCCCAGACAAGCAAACTGGGAAAGACACCTGTTGGAGCTTCCTGGTAGTCAAACTCAAGAAGCAAACATCATAGTCATGGGATGTCGAGCCCACAAGAAAGGAGGACGATGAAAACAGGCCTGCTACTCAGAAACTTCTTCCATACAAACCAGCGTGGGTGCATGAGTGCCCGAGGAACTACGGGCAACTTCCAGAGAAAAAATACAAGATTCACTATTAAAACCCGTGCTCTTTAAACAGAAAAACCTATGGACAGGGCCGTGGTGGGCAAGAGAGGAATTTGTGCTCTGCCTGCATAACTCTGGGTGTCTGTTCCATGTCAACCTCCGGCTGGGGACTCCGGGAGACAGACACACACGGAACGTGACGTGTGTCCTCAAGCAGTTCCAGTGTAGAAATCCAAAATAAGGCCACCTGGGTTTCCCCAAAAGAAAAAAAATAAATAAAAAGGCAAAGGCCTGCAGGCTTGCTGGGCTAAGTGAGCAGACAAATGAACCTGCATTGCCAGCAACCCGGAGAGGGCCACGGAGAGCATTCCTGAAGATTTACTATCACCTACCCAGCCCTAGCCTTGGTAAATGTTTAACTGCCATGAGCGTGGGCTGGAATGTGTTGGTGTTAAGTCCTGCAGCCCGAGGAGGAACACTGATGAGCCGATAGGAGGGGGAGCCAGGGCCTCCGAGGTCAAGGTTGTGACCCAGCGAGTTTCCAGCATCAACATGGCCTGCGATGAGGATAGGGATAGATGGGCATGAAGCCACCAGCAGCTCTCCTCTGCACGGAAGCCAAGAGAACGGCAAAGGAGCTGAGGATCAGCCAGGAAGAGATGGGACGTTGACGGGACGTTTCCGGTGGCCTTGCCAGCACAGGAGGAGGCAGGTGTGAGAACGAAGGGCTCTGAGTTCTCATCCACAAAGTGCAGCTCCTCCTGGACCAAAGCTGTCCAGTCACTGTTGTCCTCACTCACAGAAAACCACATGCTTGACCACACTGGCTTCCACAGCACCTGACTGCAGATCCTCTTCCGCTCGTGGCCAATCGTGTGCGCACAAACACACAGGCAGGCACCCTTGGAGCTGGTGCTGCCCACCCCGCCCTTTGTGCTTCTGTGCCCAAACCTCGCTCTAACACAGCCTTGGCCCCAGCTGGCCAGCGTGGTCAAGTCTCACACGTGCCTCCTGCAGACGTCCAATTATTTTCTGAATAAATGCCAACGCAGGTTAGTGGGCCTGACTGCAGCGCACAGACAGGAAGAGTTGTTCCAGGAAAAAACACAGCCCAATAAAAGTGGACGTGCTGGCTCCGGTATACGACAGCAAGCACCCTGAAGACAGGCCCAGACATAAGAGTGGTTGCAGCAGGCTGCTTTTGGTGCCAGGGTTAAGAGGAAATGCTTTTTAGTATCTACCCAAGCAACAAAACAGTCAGTGCTGGGGCTGGAGGTGTGGCTCACTAGCAGAGCACTTGGCTGGTGTACCCACAGCCATGGGTTCTGTCCTCAAAACGGCAAAAAAGAGCCAAGTGTGGTGGCACGTACCTCCAGTCCAAGTTCTCAGGGGGCCAGAGCAGGAAGACTGTCACAAATCTGAGGTCAGTCTGGGCTGTCTGGTGAGCTCCAGATAGTAAGACCCCGACCCAAAAGCCAGCAGGTACACAGTCCAACATGGTGGCCCACTCTGAGAAGGGAGCCCTGTGGACAACCTCGCTGTGCACAGACCTGCACGTGCATGGTTATTCCCTGCTCCACCATCTGCAGTGGCAGAGCTGGAAACAACCACGCAGCCACCGACTGGCCATCACTCCTGAAGAGTAAAAAGGTGGACGAGGAGCCAGGTGGCTCTTTATGAACAGGCAGGGAACAGAATCCAAATAAGCTATTAAGTGAAAACAATGCATGCTGTAGAAAAGTGTGTCCATGCGCTGCTGGCTTGGGGCAGAACCACGTGCTCCTTAGCCACAGGTCCACAGCCATAGGTACAGAGAAAGGTGATATGTGTGGAACCAGCAAGGCCCCAGTGGGAGCAGCTCACAGGCAGCTGGGGTTGTACACTATTTTGAATTTTTCACTGTGTGAACCTGTTACCTATTCAAAGTAATATGAACACCCTAATTTCAGAAAAATCAAATGCATTCAAAAGCAGCAGAGAACATGGAACAATTTCTGAAGTGTCTTCCCACTTCTGGTCATAGATGACGGGCACCCCAGACCCAGGACCTGTGCACAGCTGCGCAGATGCTCTCCAATGAGGTTCTCACCTCCCCGGACAGGCAACCATCCAAGACTCTAAAGGACAGCCCTGACCCCGGCAAAGGGCCCTGGAGGTCCTGTTCCCAGCCCACAGTTCACCTCTGTGAGGATGGTGGTTTCGTAGGATGGCTGGTACTTCTCCTTCTCTTGAGTGGTTCTTTTCTCCATCTTTTCCCGGTCAGTCTTCTGTTTCCGGTCAGCTCCCTTTGGCTGCAAGTACAAAGCATGGGGTCCAATCCACCCAAACGGAGCCGAAGCGGTGGCTGGCAAGAAACCCCAGGCCTGTCCATCCCTGGGACCCGAAAGCACAGCAGAATCTCCTGGACAGGACAGCTGCTCTCTCACCTGAACAGCTCCACACTCGCAGCCCTTACGGAGCCTGCTACTGGCCTGCCACTCAGCTGCTCAAGGGGAAGTGCCTGGGAAAGGCTGCTACTAATGGCCACTGGCTTCCAGAAGGGAACCACCCTGGGGGAACAGGCCAAATCACAGTGTGTTCCTGTGGACACTCATAGAGCAAAGGAAGCGGAAGAAGTGGCCACCGCTTGGGTCTGTTCTGTGCTAGCAGGCTGGGAAATGCTGGGTATCTATGTAAAACCTCCTCACCCCACCTCTGAGGGCTGCTGTCGAGCCCCAGCTTAATCTCCATGCACAGGGGAGCAGGGTGATGATAATCCTAACTATGTAATAACAGGGCCTTCTAAAAGGCAGGGGGGAAAGAGCAGAGGTCAGGCAGTGTCCTGTGAGAAGGACCTGGTGGCTTTTGCTGGTTTTGAAGATGGAGGGAGGGGCCCAGGCTACAGAATAGACAGGGCAGCCCATGGAAGACGGAGAAGGCACAGGACTCGGTTCTCCCCTAACATCTCCAGCACGGAACGCTGGCCCACTGACACTGTTAGTCAAGCGAGGCCCACCTCGGACTCCTGACCAACTCCAAGATATCTGTGTATCTCGTTTTGGGTTTTTGTTTGGTTTCATCTCGCAGTGCTGGGGGTGGGATCCAGGGCCTCACACATGCTAGGCATGCATTCTACCACTGATCTATGCTCAGTCGTTTTCCATTTCCATTGATGGTCTATCTAACAATCTACGGATTGATCTATCAACCAATCAATCATGATACTGAGGATTGAACCTGAGGTCTTAACACTGTGCTATACCTCTTATTATTAATAATAAACATTATTAAATTGTTAATAATAATAAATTAATTAATTATTAATAATAGCTATTAATAATAATTCTTACTGATTTTTTTCAACTCAGTTGCCAAGGAGCCAAGGCTTGGCTTAAACTTGTGACCTTCCTGCCTCAGTCTTCTGAAAACTGGGACTATAGAGATGAACTGCTGCACCCAGCTGTAGCTTTGGGGTTTCTGTGTGTGTGTTTTGAGACAGGATCTCACCGTCTTGCTCAGACTTGTCTCAAATGCCTGGTTCAAGTGAGTAATGTGCATTGTTTTACACCACTAACTCTGTGGCGCAACAGTAGGGAACAAATGCAAGGAAGGCGCGAGCTTCCCTGGGGGCCTGCCCTTCCAGGACTCCTGACCCAAGTGGTTTCTGAGGAAAGCTCCTCTATGCCTCTAGCAAGAAAGACAAACTCCTGCTGCTCACACACCCCTACCTGCCTGGGCCAGCAACCCTCACTGGCCAGGGTGTGCCCATCCAGAGGCAGCCAGGCCCTCGGAGTCCCCCGAGCGCACCCGTGGGAGGCAGACCCTCTCGCCACAGGGTCCCAAGTGCAGAGCGCTTCCCCAGTTCCTCAGGCTGCCAGCACCAGCACGGTCCCCAAATCCCTAACGAGGGCTCCCTGGGTACCAGGCCCTGTGGTGGATGCTACAGAGGGCAAGAGTACAGCTCTGTCTTCAAGGACCACCAGGGTCCTGGTTCTTCCTGCAAGGATTTATTTCCATATCTACCCTCAGGTCAGAAAAACCAACTCAGAAGCAGCTTTCTCTCTCAGGAAGCCCTGTCTAAAATGACTCACTCTTGACCTCCAGCCCTAGCAGAATTTTGTCAGCCGGTTCCAAATTCACCTGGATGTGAAGGAGGTAAGCAGACAGGCACTAGGGCCAGGGACACGAGCAATCCCTGCCCAGGAGGTGGTAACTCCACTGCAGTTGTCAGATGATACAGGTCAGGCCTCTGGGGGACAAGGCCATCCTCACGCCTTGAGAATGACTATGGCACCCCTCCCCCTCCTTAGGGTGCACAGGACAGTGAGCTCCCATCCAGAAAATAGTCCAGACAGAGAGATGAAAAACAGATGGGAGACCATAGGGGACGAGGCAAGAATGGAAGAGACAGGAAGTACCTCGAAAAATCTGAAAATGCTTCTTTTCCTGAGACTCCTCTCTCTCTCTCTCTCTCTCCCCCCCACCTATGTATCTCTTTCTCTGTCTCTCTTCCTCCCTCCCTGCCTCCTTCTGTGAGTGTGTGAGACTGTGTGTGTGTGAGTGTGTGTGTGAGTGTGAGTGCGATGCTAGGGATCAAACTCAGGCCTTCCATGTGCTAAGCAAGTGCTCACCACTGAGCTGCACTCCAATCCTCTGTCTCTAGGACAAAGCCAGTGTAGAGAATAACATTGGTATCAGGTAAGTCATACAAGGTGGAGGGAGGTGGGCATGGCTTCACAGTCTGGGGAATCTAGATGTGAGAACCTGCCAGCACATATAAGGTGCCTGGGTGGGGGGGATCTAAAAGTATGCAAATCAATCATTCTTAGAAAATCCTTATAGAGCTAAGCACTGACATCCAGAGACCCCAACATTTCTGATGAAAGCTGAGCAGGTACTGCAGATGAGAAGTCGCCTCAGATGAGAAGATGCCTGAGTGAGGCGGATGGTCGGGGCAGGCCCCTGTCCCTGTGTGGACAGAAGCCCTGGGCTCCAGGAATGCTGCGCTCCTGGCCCACCCTCGAGGCACCATCACCAGCATCACCCAGGCAGCACTGCTCAGATGCCAGGCAGATGTGCAAGCGGGAAGTCAGGCAGCCGTCCTACCTTGAACACCTTGATCTGGCAGCTGGCTGAGTGCAGGTGCTCCGTGTACTCCCCATTCTCGTTCTGCTTAAACGTGTCGATCTGCACCCGGAAAGGCACACCCTTCTCTCCCCCGTGCTTCCTGGGTGTGAACTCCGTGCTGATACAGTGCACCTAGGAGAGGACGAGGGGCAGGCAGTCAGGCAGGGGTGGCCGGCAGGTCTGGGCTCCCTCAGAAGGCTGCTCTCTTTCTCTGCTGCCTTCTCCTTGCTCACCTAGGCCACTCCACCAGGCCAGGGACCTCCTCATCCTCCAGCTGTGAGACACAGCTGCCGCCCCCCGTCTTTACTGTAGGGCCCCCGCCTGACACACTGAGAACTTGTCACTGTCCTGGGCCACTGTCCCTGACAACCCCCCTCTAGCTCCTGACCCAGGGACCTCTCCCTTGGCAAAGCCAGACTTCAAGGCAGAGCTCTCAGCCAAAGCCTGACCTCTCCCTATTGCCCTGGGTACACGGCCAGGCTGAACACATAACCAGAATGCTGGAACTGTTTCTACACTTCTCATATACTTGGTACATATTTGTTATAATATTGCAGCAATATTATAGTAATATATATATATACATACATACTATTAAAATACATAACGACATAATAATGATTCTTAAACACAATATAAGTATTATTTAAAAAAGAGATTTCTTGAGTGATTCCCATGGGACAGATACTGCGTTAACAGCTTTATATTCATGATCTGATTGACAAATAGGTGGGAAAACTAAGGGGAATGAAGTGGGCCAAGGGACACACAGCAAAAGCAAGAGAGAGAGTGGCCGGAGCCCGCAGCAGCCACAGCCTGATGAGCTCAGCTGGCATCCGGAGAGGCAAGACCCGTCCCAGAGGTGGAGAAAGAAATAACTCACTCAATAGTAGAAACTATAATGGGAAAAATGTTTACTTTCCTATTACCTAAGCTAGGAAATACTGATTTTTTAAAAAGCTTGTGTAAGCAGAACCTGAACGGAATTCTAAAACATTTCACAACTTTTTCCTGACCCTGCTGGCCACCTCACTCTGTAACTAAGCAGGGATCTTGCTGTCAGGCCCGTCCACATGGGCTGCTTTGGAGAGCTTGTGCCCTGAACCCCAAAGCTCCCCAGCTCGCTCACCTGAATGAATGCGGATGCCCTCTTCGCAGGGTCCCATAAGAACTCAACTGCGTTCAGCTGGGTTGGGCTGGCCCTGGGGTCCAAGATACCAACAGATAGTGGAATATCTGCACACACACACACAAAAGCGCAGGTGTCAGCCTCTCCCAGATGCTCAGGGACGGGTCCTCGTTACAGGTCCAAACTCCTTCACCACAGTTTGAAACACCCAGTCACCAGCAAGCTCTTAGGAGTCTTCGTCCCATTTGGTTTTGCTATAGAAATACTGTGGCCAGATGCCTGCTGAAAGTCTTCCCTGATGCTACAAGTATATGTATCCTATTGTTCTACCCTGTGATTTCTGAAACTCACCTGGTCCCAAGGGCTGGAAACAAAGCAATGTAGGCTAGAACCTGAGTCCTCAAAATTCTGTTTTCATTGCCCCGTCCATTTCTGTGATGTCCACCCTTCCTTCTGCAGATCTGCTGGGAATTCCCTGATGACAGGGCTTTCTGAGTGCTTCAGGCTGGAACTCACCAATGTCCAGGATGCGGTCTCCTGGCCTGCTCCACCGCCAGCCCTCCAGCTGTTGGTGCTCTGTATACTGCAGCCGGCGGTCGTGGAAAACCACTCGGATGATGCTCTGGGGAACGTAGGTGATGGGGAGACTGGCCATAGGGTCCGGGGGAGCCCGGATGAACCCCAGCCCAGCAAGGACAGACCCAGGGTTCCCACATTTCGAGGCCTCTCCCCAATCCTCAGTATCCATCTATTACTCCCTCTTTAGAGAACCTCAAGAATACTCAGAATGGTAAGAATAACGACAAAATTTTTTATTTTTTCAATACTGGGGACTGAATCAAGGGCTTTGCACTGAACTACATCCCTGGTCCTTTTTAATTTTTATTGCAGAGAGGGTCTCAGTAAGTCACTAAATTGCCCAGGCTGAACTTGAACTTGTAACCCCAACATCTCAGCTTCACAGTGTGGAGATTATAGCCGTGTGCCACCATGGCTGGCCTAATGACTACCATTTATCCTAGGACTGCAGAGTCTTTACACACATGCCTGATTTAGAAACCCTCTGCGCAGATGAACAAAACTACAGCTCAAAGGTTCAGTAAGTAGCAAAGAACCACAGGCTACCCCATCAGTCCAAGCCTTTCTGGCCCTGACACTGCCACCCTGTTGGCTCCCCTGTGGAGAGAACAGCATGGGGGCCTCTGTGTACCCCTGAAGGCCAAGGGCCAAGCAGCACACCACCTCTCCCTCTGAGGCCTTTCCCCACCCCCCGCAAGCCCAGGTGCTCAGGCCCTGGCCAACACCCAATTCCCCGCCCCAGCAAGGCTTAGAGGGCTCACCTTGACATATTTTGTGTTCAGATCTTGAAAGTCTCCCAACTTCCGGTTCTCTAGCAGTCGTATTTCATAGGATTGACCTGGAGGGAAGTTAATGGTACAATTTCCACTTTTGAGTGTTTCCAAATTTGGGGCGCATCCAGTTAGCAGCCTTCTTATTGCACTCAGTAGCTCCCCATGATGGCATCTTGTGGAACTATGCCACATTATCAGAACCTGGAAAGTGACGCTGACAGCATGTTTTACAGATCCATAGACTTTGCTGGGATTTCCCTGGGTTTTACATTCATTCACATTTATGTTTGCTCTCAATCTGAAATGCAGATCTTAGTAGCTGCCTCCAGGTTCAGAGGGGCAAAAGAGAAGAAAACGTCTACAGTCAGCCAAGCTCATTCTCAAGACTGAACCCCCAGGCCATGCATTCAGCCTGGTGGACACTGGACACCCCAAAGAATTCACTGTGGAGGATTATTCATCTTGCCAGTGGCCAAAGAAATAGACCCAAGAAAATAAGTTAGTGTTAAAACCACAGATCATGACTCTGGGTCCACACAAGGAAGCCACGCACACACCTGGATGGAGAACATTACTAGGTCATTAAGTTGACATTACTAGGTCACCACTCCTGAAAGGAAGAAGCCTGTTAAACATTGTCTCTAGTGGCGGAACAAAAAGCATTCTCCTCAGTTAAAAGAATTCCATGTATTTGAGGGTGTGGGGTTCAACTCAGTGACAAATACCCAACATGAGTGGTGACAGAACACAAAAGGAAAAAAGATCCATCTATCAGCACAACACAAAACTTAACATATCTATAAATAACCTGCAGAAAGCTACACATGTTTTACAGAATGTCAGATACAGCTTGGATAAAAAAGACACAGTGTGTTTCTGGATGGAAGATGATAGATGTGTATCAAATGCAGTCCATTTTCCCCAATATAAACATTACACTCCAGCATATACCATAGTTAGTGAAGGATGCTTTATAAGTAAAAGAATAAATTATTTAATCAGAATTGGAAAATCAAATTCTCTTTTTTAGTAGTGGGGATTGAACTCAGGACTCCACCTATGCTACGCAAGTGCTCTAATCACCGAGCCACATCCCCGGCCTCTTTTTAGTTTTGTAACTATAGACTCGTCCGAATGAAGATACCTCTCAGGGATGGCATCTTATGGGACTATGCCACATTATCAAAATCTGGACAGTGACACTGATAGCATACATTTCACAGATCTATAGACCTCAATGAGATTTCTCTGGGTTTTACATTCACTTCTATTTATGTTTTCTCTTAATCTGAAACCCAAATCTCAATCTCTCTCTCTCTCTCTCTCTCTCTCTCTCTCTCTCACACACACACACACACACACACACACACACACACACAATTCTATACCATTGTATGGACTATTCAAAGTACAGATTCCCAGTGGGGGGTGGTAGTGCACACCTGTAATGCCAGCACTCTGAAGGCTGAGACAGGAGGATCAACATGATTACACCTGCCTGAGCTACAAAGTGAGTACAAAACCAGCCTAAACTACACAGTGAGAGCCCATCTTTAAAAAAACAAGATAAAACAAAGTACAGATTCTCACTTCACAGCATATATTAAAATAAATTACCAGTGGATTAAAAAGTCAATTTCTTAAGTGGGGGAGGAAAGGGATATACTTACCAAGTTATATAAGTGTGTTATATAGGAGGAATAAATTTAATAAATTTAATAGATGTATTGTGCAACACCATGAATATCAATAAAAACAATAATGTATCCTGAAATATGGTAAGAGAATGGATTTCAAGTTTTCTCGCTACAAAAAACCAGTATGTTGGGTAATGCATATACTAATTAGCTCAACAGAGCCACATCGGAATACATACATATTTCAAAACATTTTACAACTCAGTTTTTTAAGGTTTTATTTCAGTATCAATGATGACTTACCAGACACTTAATAGGAAAGGACTTTGTGAATGAAAAATCAATGGGAAAGAGGAAACCTAACTATATAAAACATAAAGCTACATATGTATATAAACTGCGTATGTGTAAAAAACTACTTACTGCAAATAACAAACTAGGAACCACAAACCTACTGGCTAAGAGTTACTTACAGTTTTCAGAAGCAAGTGATTCCATAAATACAAAGGCTGGTGTGCACCATTGGCAGAACACCTGCCTAGGATGTGCAAGGCCCGGGGTTTGCTCAGCAGCACAGAAAGGAAAGAAAAGAGCTCTAAGCGCCCTGTTTTAGGGGGTTGAATGCGGTCATGAACAAGATAGCTCTGATCCTCCTTCCATAAACCTGGGAATGCTGACCTTGTACAATGTATTTGCAAAAGCAGACTTTAACCAATAAAGTAAATTCATGATTCTGAGAAGAGGAGATAATCCCAGATTACCTAGGCAGCCTCTAAATCCAATGATGAATGTCTTTATCCAGAACCACAGAAGAGGTAGTGGTCATCTGACCACTGAGACAGCGACTGGACTGATGTGGCCACAAGCCAAGGAATGCAGAAGCTAATGGTGGCAAAGGAATCATGTTCTCCTCATCCTCAGAAGGGGACCAGCATGTCCCTGGCAATTTCCTATTTCCAGCCTCCAGCACTGTGAGAGAATAACTGTCTGTCTTTGTGCATGTGTGTGCATGTGTATATGTGTATGTGTTAAACCCAGGGTCTTCACATTGGGTTACAGTCCCAGCCTTTTTTTTTTTATTAATTTTTTATATTTTGAGGTCAACATACATTTAGTAACTTGTTACAGCAGGCAAAAGACACAAATCTGTCAACACTCCACACCAGTGAATAATGAAATAGGCAAAGAATAGGAAATTAAGCCATTCATCCTGAATATCTACTGAGCAGCAATGACATGACAAGCACCCTGAATCCTGGGCACACAGTGGGCACAAATTGTGCACCCCAAGCTTGCTCACCACAGCTCCGGCGACGCTGGTGCTCACAGACGGGGCCGCCAGCCAGCTCTGGCTCAGTCCGCAGTTATCCTACGACGCGACTCGCACGTGCTCTGCACACAAGGTACCACACCAGCTTGCTCAGGGACTTGCTAGGTGCCAGCCCCAGGAAAACCCCAAACCCTCATGCTGCTCACCTTCCTGCGCAGGAGACAGGCCTTAAAGGGTGGTGACGCCTAATCAGAAGGGTGATTTTCTAAAAGTGGCAGATTTTTCGATGCATTTCCGGGCTTCTGAGTCCAGTATGCCCTCACCATGGACAAAAAAAGAGCCCTACACACCCTAACTGGTTTTTCCAGTGTTCCCTGCTTTTCCTGATGAAGAATACAGATGGTGCTGGCAGAGGCCCAAGGGCCAAGTGGTCATTATGTGAGTTTACAGGTGCCCCAGGGGGCCGGTTAGTACTGACCCCAGGCTCTGCAGGGCAGCCTCAACTTGGCCAGGAAGAGGGGCACTGCCTGTCCCCGGAGAGCCTTGTTCCACCTGCCTAAGGGGCAAAACTATTGAGTGAGACCTAGATGCCAAGTGGCACAGTGCTGAGCAGGGCACACACAATCCAGGATTCACAGGGCACAGGCCCTGGCTCCCGGGACAGCCCAAAAGGCTGCTGGCCAAGCAGAGCAATCCCCACGGCCCTAGGAAACTTTGTGCACCCGCAGGGGCATGACCCTGGAGGGCAGCTGCAGCAGGACCAAGACCCTAACCTTCTCCCGGTGTGCCATCCTCCTCAGCCCTGGTTTAAGGTCCTGCCTCAGCCACACCACCCCTCCCCAACACTTCCTGCCCATGCCTGCTCAAGGACACACACTGTGACCACACCAACCTGCTCACATCGCAGGGGCCATCCAGAAGGCCACCATCTAGGTCACACACCTGCCCACGAGTGAGGACATGGAAGCTGAACTGACCTAGGCTGCTCCTTGGGCACTTGAACCCCAGGGTGGATTAGCAGCAACAAGTGTCACAATGGCTCCTGGACAGGAGGAAGCAGAAGCCCAGAGAGGGGACCTGATTAGGGAACGGTCACTCGGGTGGGCGCCGAATCTAAGTGTGTTTCCAGCACGTGCCACACGATGCCGGAGCCCTGCGGGCGCCCAGCACACAGCGGAGTCTCTTCCGCCGTCTCCTGCATGAGAGGCCCCACCTCGCCCCGCTGCAGGTATCACTGTGCCTCCCAAGTTTACATCGTTTCTGTTTGTTTCCCAGATTCTAAACACTGATTTTAGAAGAGGGGAAAAAAATCAATACAAGACATAGTAAAAGATCTGGCCAGGCATATTATGCACTCATAATCCCTGCCCTCAGGAGGCTGAGACAGAAGGAGCCCAGTAAGCTCAAGGCTAGCCTGAACCACATGGCGGGACCCTGTCTCAAAGAACAAACAAACAAACAAAAAAGAAAGTTCTAATTCTGCTCTAATTTCAGAACTGTGAAATCCAGAGAAAT
>PVJX010045225.1:0-12826 GCA_004027295.1 Dolichotis patagonum | reverse complement strand
GTCGTGTCCATTTATTTATAAATATCTCGATGTGATCATTCTTTATAGCTGAGTAGTACTCCATTGTATAAAAATGCCACAACTGTTTTATCCATTCCTCAGTTGATGGGCACTTAGGTTGTTTCCAAGATCTGGCTATTACAAATTGTGCTGCTATAAACATGGGTGCACATATATCACTGTGGTATGATGTTTTCAGTTCTTCTGGGAATATGCCTAAAAGCGGAATAGCTGGGTCAAATGGACTTCCAAACCCAGCTTTTTGAGGAATCTCCAGACTGACCTCCACAGTGGTTGCACCAGTCTACACTCCCACCAACAGTGTAGACGAGTTCTTTTTTCCCCAGAGCCTCTCCAACACTTGTTGTTGGCATTTTTCCTTGTTAGTATTCTCCAAACGACGCAGCACAGTAGTATTTCTCTGGCGTTTACATTAGCTACTATAGGAAACCTAGAGATGACTTAAGGTCTACAGGAGACTTGCACAGATTAATGTACCTACTACGCATTGCACAGACTGCCGCCTGGAATGTTCTGGTAACTGTGCTGGGGCAGGGGTACTTGAAACCAATCCTGAGGCTGATGGGGAACAAGTGTACTTCTCTGTAGGACCATCACTACTTTAGATTCTCAGCTCAGTGACAGCACCACTGCTGCCGCCGTGCATGGCCTTCTGTGCATCTTCTTTTTTTTGGATAGTGCATGGAGAAGGCTTCATACATACTAAGCATGTACTCTAGCACTGACCTCCACCTGTAACCCCTATGAATGTTCCTCCCTCCCTTTCTCAGCACTGGGGACTGAACCCAGGGCCTTCACACTGAGCCTTATCCCTCTCCCTCTCTCTGTGTGACTTATCTGAGACAGGATCTTGTTAAATCATCCAAGTTGGGTTCAAACTTGCAATCTTCCTGTCTCAGCCTCCCAGAGTGCTGGGATTAGAGGCAGATGCCACCACAGCCAGCTCCTCCTGTGTTTCTTACACAGCTGCCACTCTGCTCTCCAACAGGACTGCACTTCTTCAGTTTCAGAATGTACGTTTCATTTCCTCAAAAGATGTGCAGAAAGCCCCTGGTTTCTCAGCAGCCCTACCTAGAACAAGAGGACCCTGGAAACAACTATACTTCCAGGTAGCAAGGGCCCAGCTATGGGGAAAGCCAGGATCTCTCGGATGCCCCCAGAAACCTTGCCTGCCCTCAGGGAAGACACAATGCTGAGACTGGCTAAGTGGCCCTGAACTTTCAGCTGTGAGTCTTGGCACTGGCAGGACATTGTGGCTCACGCAGCTCCTGCAGATGGAAGGGACTGAAAGCTAGAAGCTCAGCTGTGAGCCCTGTAGGCCCTGTACAAGGACACCCTCTCCGACTTAAGCAGCGAGCCTTCACTCACGAAGCCAGTGCCCCTGCCCCGCAGGCAGTGCAAACAGGGCCTGACCTGCCAACACTGATCTTTAGGAACACGCAGTTTGTATACAGAACACCCTGTCACCTCTATTGCCCAGCACCTCCAGATTGCGATGATGACACCTGCCAATTATGATGCTAGCGATTGCTAAGCACCACCAGAGCCAAACACGCCCTTACCTTGCACTACCCACCCTCCAGTTACTGGTTAGGATACCCGAGGAAGCAGAGCCCACTCTGATCACAGGTACCCATGGGGACAGAAGTGTTTACTTTGGACCTCTTGGGGAAGGTGGAGGGGAGACGTTAGGGAAGGGGAGCCCAGAAAACAGAGCTGCACTCAGAATCTGCACAATGGCAAAGGGCACAGCACATAAGCCTTTGGACCTTCAGCAGACCTGGAGTAAGAAGGAGGCAAAAGTGTACCCAACTATCCCCTTCGTTTCCATCATTGTTCTCATTCATGATGTTTCCAGAGCAAAGTACAAGTTTGTGCTGCTCCCCAATCCCCTGCTGCCCTGACACACACCATCTCCTAACTGGGGAGCCCCACCTGTGCTGGCTGCTGATGCACTCAAACCCCCCTACCATAAGGCAGCTTAGAGGAATGAAAGGCAAAGGCTGCCCTCCCGGGCATGGGTAAGCCTAAGTGGCCCAAAGGATGGGAGCAAGGGCCTCTGACTGTGGGAAGCTGCCCTCACCGAGTTTCTCAAAAGGGAGAAGCACCAGGAATGAGCTACCCCCAGTACTCCCTCATCCGGCCTGGGGTGAAGGCCAGCCTCAAAATGTTTAACCCAGGTGAGGCCAGCTCCAGGACAGAGAGTGGTTGGGATGGTCCCTGCCTTCACCAACTGACCTCCGGATGTCCTCCAGCTCCTGACCCCAAAGACTTTAGGCCAGGCTTGCCTGTACTCCTAGCAACACCTCTTGGAAACCCACCTGCTGGCTCTTTCAAGTATATTGTGGAGGTTAGGGGGTGGCAGCTCCTGAACCAGTTTGCCAGCATCCTTCCCAAACATGCTCGGAGATGGGCAGGAGCCTCCTGGCACAGTGGCAGGGGTAGGGGGCTCTGGAAGCTGACAGGCCAGGCCTGAACACATCTCCCCTGCTGACTGTAGTGCTGGCAGCTAAACCGACTTCTCTAAGCCCCTTCATGCCTGCATGGGGATTTTGTGAGGACTAAGCGAGAAAAGGCAGGTTAAGTACACAGCCCAGGCCTGACTCAGCAGCAGAGTAAGCACCCAGCACACATCATCTGCTGGTTCCACTGTCACTGCAGCAACCTTCTGCCACCACTCTCCCCCATGCCAGCTGCTGTAGTTCTTTCTGAAAGGCAAGCAGGAATCCTCTGGGACTGGCCCCTGCTGGAAGCCCCAGTGCTCCCTGCAGCATTCTAGCCCAGCCCCTGCTCCTGGGGCCTCAGGTGTCCCACCTTGGCAGCCCAGCCTGCCCTAACTTTAAGATCTACCCTGGAGGTCCCGTACACTTTCTTGAGGCCTGCTTCATCTCTGGCCTAGCTCAAACTGTCCCCTCTTCCTGGAGTGTTGCTCCCCACCATAGAGCACACCCCAGAACTTCTAGTTGGCCCCTGGATGAAGGCCTCTCCTGTACAAAGCTACCTCTGGCTTCTCTGGATCTTGATACTCCCGTCTGCCATCACTTGGGGCAGAATGTCCCCTTCACATCCAACATTTGTTTGTCCTATCCCTGCTGCTCAGGATGATGCCCTCTCAGGCCCCTGCTCCCTTAGCAATGGCCTGAGGCACCTCTGGGCCCAGTTTATTCCAAACCAAGAGCCTCCATCCAGCTCACATGGGGTCCCTCAGTGCAGGAGCGCCGTGCCAAGGACTGGACCCAGGCCTTCCCTGCGTTCACAATTAAGTTTTGCTAGCTCTTGGCAGTGTTAATCTTGCCTTCCCCACCAGGTGGCAAGTGTCTCAAGGGCTAACAGCTACTCCTGACAAACACAGCTCAACCGTACACAAATCTCTAGGCCAAAGGAACTAGAGAGGTACTAAGCGCCACCAGGAAAACTACTGCTGAAAACTGAGCTCTTGGCCCCATGCCCAAACACTGCACTTGAACTTTTCTACCCTTGCAAAGAAGAAAGAAACACACACAGATCCATTTCCCACTCTCAGCCTCTAAACTTAAACATTCTTCACCTAATGAGCACAAACCCATTAGACCAGGTGTTTCTCCAACAGTTCACTGACATTCTTCAAATTCTTGTGCTAAACATTATGCAACCACAAATCACTCCCCTTCATTTATTTCCAGCCGCTGCCAGGTTTCTAATAGTCTCTTGCGAGTCCCCGGGCCTTCCTCCCAAGCCTTTTCCCCAGCATTCTAGCAGCCTCCCCCAGCCCCACCACCATCCCCATTAGACTTTCTCTGCTTCCTGACTCTGCAGCTCAGGTCCAACAGTTCTTCCTCTCCACCAGCCCTCCAGCCCTTTCACAGGCTTCCTGTTCCCACAGCCTCCCCTGACCCTTTCAGGACCCTCCCTCAAAGTGCTCTCTCCTACTCCTCTCCAAATCCTTCCATCCTCTCTGCCCAGAGCCTCAAGCCTCTTCCAGCCCTACTAAGTCCCTAAGGCCCAGAACTTTCCCATTCCCTGTCACTCCTCTCTTCCCATCACACACAGGCTTCCTGGTCTCTTCCTCCTGTGATTTCTTTGAGGACTCTCCCACTTCGGTCTCTCCATCAGCTCCTCACATGCGCCAAGTTTCTTTCTTTCTGGTTAGTGACAGTATCAGAGTTTTAACCACACGCCAAGCTCAATTCTAAGCACCTCACACATAAAAAAACCTCTAAAGTCGGTTTTACCAATGATGTCCTTTACCTTGGAAATTGTACAACTTACCCAAGATCATGAGCAAATGGCAGAGTCACCTTTTAAAAATCTAGGCTTTTGATGCTCCCAAACTACTATGACTCTTAATAGAACAGTCAACTTTTATGAACTGACAGGAAATTTATGTGAAACGTCTGCCACCTCCCAAGTTTTAGTTGTGTCTCCCAACTCCCTTCAAACCCTTTTCTAAAACATACCAGTCAATCCTTTTAGACTTGGGGGGTCACACAGCAGGCGCTGACACCCCTTTCCTCATCTTTGCCTTTCACCGCTCTTCCCTGGCTAAGCCACAATCACGTTTCCAACTCCCTGCTCGGGCACCCACAGTCCTAACCCCATGTCATATGCTCAGGTCTCCTGAACTAGTTACTTAACCAGAGCCGCACTATCCCGAGCACCCGCACACAAAGACCCGGGCTCACCATTCTCAACCCAAGCAGCAGTGCCTGATGTCACACTCCTTCGCCCTCATCCCCTTCACCTTGAGTCCATACCAACCCATTGCCTCAGCCTTGCAAAGCTGGGTCCGCAGGCGCCTGACTTCAAGCCCGATCTGGGACCCTTCAAACTGCGTCCCCTAGAACTCCAAAGGCTTCTGCATCTGTAGCTCTCCCAGTTTTCTTAGTTTCTTGGCCCAGCTTGAGGCCTCAGACCGTCTTCCCTCGGCCCAGTTCTCCTCAGGCCCCCTGGCTTGTCTGCAGCCTGGGTCCCCCTCCCCGCCTCAAGATGGTGTCGCCTAGGCCTCTGTGTCCTCTGCTTAGGTCCCATGCACCGTCTCCGCCTGCCCTCGGCCTGTGTGCCCTTCGCTGCCTTAGGCCCCGTCACTTCCTTGCGGAATCGCCTGTCCCCTCGGCCCAAACCCTGATGCCTAAGCCCGCCGCCTCCGACCGAGGATCCTGCGTCCTCTCAGCCTAAGTCCCGGCCCCCTTAGCCAGTTCTCACCCGAACAGGCCAGAGAAGAAGGATTGCGAGTTCTTCACTTTACGCTCCGCCTCGGCCAGCAGGGCCACTGCCTCCGCTTCCTTCCCAGAGTTGTCCATGTCGGCCGCAAAAGTTCTCAGCAAACCGCCCGACTGGGCCCTAAAGCACTCCGCCGCGGTCCTGCCGCTGTACACAGGCCGGAGAACTCAGCGGGCTACGTAGACGTCGCAGCGGCGCGCGCCGCCTGCGGCCAGAGCCCACGTGACTCCCACCAGCCAACCAGCAGCCTCATAGTGCGGTCTGTCGCCCCACGGGCCACGCCCCTTCCCCCGCTCGCTAGCTGCCCTGTGACTCTCAAGCTCCAATCGGCTTCGCGAGACCTCGACGCATGCGCATACTCCTGACGAGCGCAGGACATTCGCTTCTTAGCATTTTTTTTTTTAAAAGCAGGACAAAGTCCACGTGACTGTGTACAAACCAATCCTAATCCTCATAGCCAAGAACCTGTCCCTAAAGTGCGGCCTCTGATTCTTCCCCACCAATGATCAGGAGCCATTGGCTCGGTCAACCCTTCTTCGCAGAATTTGGGACTGGTCAGCTGACCGCTGACGCTCACGTGACAGCACTCAGTTCACGCCCGGTTTGACAGTTCTCCTGCGCGTAGTCCTGCCTCCTTACTTTGTGTTCTTCGTTTCTTCCCTCGGAAAGGCCTACGTGATGAAAAAGAAACTGTTCTACTTCTTGCGCCCTCTGCCGACCGGTGCTTGAAACTGGCTTGGAGAGTACTTAAAAAACTTAAATCTGATAAAATTTAGAACTGAATTATGCTTACTAAATGCTAGTTGAAAAAAGCGCAGGAATTGTCTAGCAGTTCATACAAAATGTTCATACAAAATGACTGGAGACAAATGTGTTAAAAGTTTAGTTTCTAATCTGGTGTGGTGGCTCATGCCTGTAATCCCAGCACTTGGGAGGCTGAGGCAGGAGGTTATCTGTGAGTTCGAGGCCAGTCTAGGCTACATAGCAAGTTGAAGGCAGCGTGAACTCATAGTGAGACCCTGTCTCCAAAAAATAAATTCAGTTTCTATTTAAGTAACCAGATTGATTTTTTTTTTTGTACTGCCGATTGAACTCATGACCCTGCGCTTGCCAGGCAGGCACTTGTGCCACTGAGCTAAATCCCTGGCACCAGATTGATTTTTAATACCACCCTCCAGTAAAATGAACCAGGGTTCCTGGAAGTGACTGGGTTATGGGGAAGGAACCCAGGGGCACTCTACCACTGAGCTGCCTTCCTTTATTCATGTTTAGATTTTGAGACGGGGTCTCTCTAAAGTTCTTAGGCCGGCCTTAAACTTCTTTTCCTCATGTTTCAGCCTCCCAAGTATTTGGGGCTACAGGCATGTGCCACAGTGACCAGCACTCCCCATTCTTTAAGTGTGGCCTGTGTAGTAACTCCCTTCCAAAAACTACAGTATGGGAGGAGGATAGGAAGCTTCTTTGTTTACAGCAGTGGGGGGACTAACAAACATTGCCAGCTAGCCAGCCGAGGTTAGTATCGACAAGGATAGATCAACCAGATATTGTGGCACAAGGCTGTCACTCCAGCATTGGGAGGCAAGGCAGAGGCAAGAGGATCTCCACCAGTTCAAGACCAGCCTGGGCTACACAGTGAGTTTAAACCAGGCCTGGACTAGTAACAAAGCAAAAAAAAAAAAACAATGATAAATCATGTTGATAGTGTGTAACCTTAACTGACCAAAATGACACTTGTGTGTCTTCTTTCCAGTATAATCATGAGAAAAACAGGTAAATCTCAATTGAAGCACATTCTCTAAAATACTTGACAAGTTCTCTTCAAATCAGTCAAGTCAGCCAGTCATGGTGGCTCATGCCTGTAATCCCAGCACTCAGGAGGCTGAAGTTGCAAGTTCAAGACCAGCCAGGGCTACAAAGTGAGCTCAAGTCCAGCTTGAACTGCATAGCAAGACACTATCTCAAAAAGCCAAAAACAAAAACAATCAAGTCATGAAAAAAAGGAAAATCTTAGAAACAGCAATAGGAGCCTGAGGGGACATGACTACTAAAAGCAGTGTGGTGGTGGGGTCTGTATAGAAGGAAACTAGGTAAAACTATAGGAAATCTGAATAACTCATGGGCTTTAGTTAATAATAGTGTTTGTGAATTGTAATAAACGTACCATGCTAATGCAAGATGTTAATGATAGGGATAAACAAGGTGCACTGTCTGTGGGATTTTTTGGGTACTATATTTGCAAATTTTCTGCAAATCTTAAACTATTCTTAAAGGCTTCTTTACATAAAATTGGGTTCCAGGGCCCTACCCTCTACAGTTCCAATGGCTGATTATGTAGCAAGGGCACCAGAATCTGTATGTCTTTTTCGTTACAGAACCCCAGACGATTAGTAACAAGGTAATCAGGCCCCCTGTTTAAGAAAATGCTGTCATCTGAGGTGGGTATTGGCTGAGCAGGGTTACCCTGCAGAAACCTTAGTCCAACTCTCATCTTACATTAAAGAGACGGTCCTGGGCTATCACTTGTGGTTGTGACTGTGCTTTGACCACAGGCAGGTGGGGGAGCCTGGGTTACCACAGACACTTTCAGTTCTGGGCCTGTCAAAAGGGCACCATCATAAACGCTTCCGTTTGTTTTGACCCGTTAACTTTGAGGGTAATTTGTTATGCAGCAGTGGGTAACTAATATGCCCCTAACCTTTAAACCAGGCTCATTTCCAGACAACAGCCAGAAGCAGCAATTAAGTGCTTCTTACATAGTAGTGTTCAGGCCATACAGTGCTTCTCCCCAGGACTTAATTTATGTTTTTTTTTTGTTTGTTTTTGTACTGGGGATCGAACTCAGGACCTTGGGCTTGTGAGGCAGGCACTTAAGCCACTGAGCCAAATCCCCGGCCCAATTTATGTTTTCTTATTTGCCAGATACACCAAGGGATTCATTCTTCTTCCCATTTTACGGATTGAGAAAAGTGAGGTTCAAAGAGGGAAGTGACTTGCCCTGGGTCACAATGATGGAAGAGAGGCCAGGGCACAAACTAGGTGCCTAAGATCCCTGAGTCCTTTCCCTTAACCAGAGTGTTCCAACTTCAAACGGCTGCCTCTGTTTCTCTCCAAAACATTAACTTAGCTGAAGTGTGGCCCTTCTGTGTGACCGTCTGCCACTACTGTCCACTCCACTTGCCCTGCCAGTCCTTCAGAACACAGCGCACACCAGTGTGTACACCATGCTGCCTCGATGCAGTCAGACCTCTCCTATTGTCCGAGTTAACAGCATCGCCACAGCTGCTCGGGTCCCAAACCTTGCATGGCAGCCTTGAGCTTTTCCTTTCTACCCCACCTGCTTGCTGTGTACCATGAACGAGCCTGTGGACTCTGCTTTGAAAACATATCCCGAAGCCCTGTGCTTTTAGCCCTGTGCTGCTACCCCAGACCAGGCCACTGTCATCTCACCATGGACCTTTCTAGCTATTCTCTGGGCTTCTGATCTTGTCGCCTGCAATCTCTGCATTGCAGCCAGAGCTTTGTACACAGGCACTGCAGAGGTCATTTTCCTACTAGTTTTCCCACAGTGGTCTGAACTTTGCTGGCCAGATCCTGCCCTCCCCTGGCTGTCCACCCAACCTCTGTCACCTCTTGCACTCACTAGGACTTGCCCCTTTTTATTGTCTTCATTCTGTTTGTCGCCAGCACAGTGATCTTCCCTATCCAGTGGCCACTGCTGTTGCTTCCTCTCTTCCTGGATAAAGGGATTCTAGCTTTGCTCAAGGGGGCAACAAACTTGAAGGGACATACTAGTTTTTCCCTGCCCTAGAGATCAATCTTGAAGGGTCAGGACAACTGGTTGTTTCCTTCCCACTACTGGGACAGTGTAGAGCCGAGCTCACGCTGCCATCCTGACTGATGAGCCCTGAGGGACAGTCGCTAGGGGCTGCTGCAGGTCTCCCTGACTCTTCAAAAGGGGGACAGGAGAGGTGGCCACACTCTTCCTTCCCCTCTGCAGGCTGGGGCTGTGTGCAGGTGCTGTTCTTGCCTCTGTGGCAGCCTGGGTACCCTGCCACCGCCTGCAGGGGTCCTTCACTTTGGGGGGGCCCTGATGTCCTGTTGACTGAAGCCTATCCTGAATCTTGTGTTATAATGTCTGAAAGCACACCCCGTCACAATCTAAAATCACTTTGCACGTTTATTACCACCGTCTTCCTGCTCCTAAAAATGGAGCACTGCGAGGAAAGGGCCTTGCCCCTCTTGCTTCACTGCTCCCTGCTGTGTGGGGCCGGCACTGCCTGCCTTGCACACAGCAGGTGCTAAGTGAATGTGTTGACTGCATGCCAGGTGGCCACGCCCTCTGGGGCAGGCAGCAGCCTCATTTCCTCTGTGGCTCAGAATCTCTAGGATCCACAGGCTGGGAAGTGAAAAGGCAGCTGCTCAAGAACCCAATTTAATAAGGTTTTTACACAGACACGTACAAAAACACACCTAACAACGTACAAGTCCTCAAGAGATGGGGACTGGATTCAGAAAGCAGACCCCCTTCCTGGAGGCAGGGCCCCAGATGCTGGGGGTCTCGGGGCATCTCCCCACTGATTCTCTGCATCCTGGCCATAATTAACCAAGTTAAGGAACCCATGCCGAGGAGGCTCACAGGTAGAGAGTCGTAACCTCACGGGAATGGAACATCTGGCCCCACCTATCAGGGACTCAGCAGCTGTCTGATGAGGTCTCCTCTGCCAGGTTGTGGCTAAGTGACCACAAGTTTGCTAGGGAAACTGGCCAACAGTAGACAGTGTGGAGAGGTCCAGGGATCTCTGGACCCGTCCAGTCCAGACCAGCTGCCCACAGGGAGTCACCACTGCAGGGGGCTGATGTCAGCACCCAGCTCCTCCTCCTCCTCTTCCTCTTCCTCCTTCAGTGGGAAGGGCTTTGCTGGCCACTTCACCCTGAGGACGGGCTCCGAGTGCTCCTGCAGGCGGTGTCGCTTCATGTGGGCATTCCGGCTCTTGATCTTGTCAAACACCCTGAGGGAATGCCAGAGAAGTGGGGTCAGGGTGGGGAGGGAGAGGCCAGGGTGGTGTGAACACCCCAGGAATGGGCCAGGTACCTCTCACACTCTCTGCAGGGAAAAACGCCCTGGCTCTCCACACTCCCTGGTGGCTCGGGGGTCCGCTTGGGGCCCACACTTGGGCTGGAGTTGAGGATGGACTCTCTCCTGTAACTCTTGGTCTTTATCTTTAACTCAGGGGTTGGGCTGTGGCTGGGTCTCTCCTGAGGGCTGCAAGTGACCTGCAGAAGGGGCGGAAACAAAACATGGGCAGTCCTGTAAGGCAGAGACAAGTCAGCAGGGAGACCCTCCCTCAGGACCCCCTTTCTCTCCTGCTGGGACCACAGTGGACAACAGAGCAGAGGTACCCACCAGACCTCTTCCTCCAGGGTCTCTACCTTTTCTTCTGTCCTTTCCACTTCATCCAGCTCTCTCTTGACCCTCTTTTCTAGTCCCGGGGCTCGACCACAGTCAAACTTGATCATCTTTTTCCAGACATAGTAATACTCAACACATTGTGCCACTGTCTTTGTCTGGATCTAGTGGAAGAAAACAGAAGCGGACTGTAGGCAGCGCCTTGCAGGCCCCATAGGCTGATCCTGGCCAGTGCCTGCGGAAATACCTCTGCTCCCTTCACTACAGAGGCAGGGGCCACAGTGTCCTTCCAGGTGATGGGCACATCCAAAGTGAAGGCACAGTGGCCACCAAACCTTACCCCGGCACATGAGACCGGCGGCCCCAGCCCTGGAGTTCTTCCCTACAAAGAGACACACGTGATGCTCACCACGACCCCATGCTAGCAGCCACATGTTTCCCAGCAGGGACTAAGTAAAACTGAAGGCTTCAGGCCAGGTGTGTGGCACAGGCTATAATCCCTCTACTGTGGAGGGCTTAAGCACTGGATGCCAAATTCAAGCCCAGCCTAGAACCAAGGATTTAGCTCAGTGGCATAAGCACCTGCCTGGCAAGCACGAGGTCACAAGTTCAATCCCAGGTACATACCACACACACACAAAAAACTTAAGCCCAGCCTAGGAAATTTGTCAATTTAGTAGAACCCTGCCTCAAAATAAAAAATACATTTACAAAAGGGCTGGGTTGTAGCTTGGAGTAAAGGCCCTGGGTTCAGTCCCTCATATGGAGCAAAAAATGGTGGGCAAGGCACTGGTTATCAGTTGCCAAAGCACAGTGAACTCTGAAAGTTCATACATGAATGCTCACAACTTCTTCTCTTTCTTTTTCCTTTTTGGTTTCTTGAGACAGGGTTTTTCTGTATAGTCCAGGCTGGCCTTGAACTTACTATGTAGCCCATGCTGGCCTCAAACTCATAATAGTCCTCCTGCCTCAGCCTCCTGAATGCTGAGACAAGTGTGTGCCACCATGGCTAGCTTCATAACTGCTTTTTAATTGCCTTGAATTGGAAACTATTCGAGTGACTATCAATTAGTGAAGGATTAAACCAACTGTGGTATATCTATGCCATGGAATACTATTCAGCAGTAAAAGGGGTGGGTTGCTAATATGTGTAACAAGGGCAAACCTCAACTATGTGGAGTACAGGAACCTAAACAAAGCAGAGCACAAGCCCTATGGCTGCTCCACTGATGTAAGGTTCTAGGAAGTACAAATGGGTTTAGTGAGAGGAAGAGGCATGGGTGATGGGTGCCAGCCGCAGAAGGAAACTGTGAGGAGCCACAGATCTGTTGGTTTCCTTGGTTATGGCGATGGTTCCTCAGGTGTGTGACTATGTCAAAACTTGTCAAATCCTGTACATTGATTATGTGCAGTTTCATGTACCTCGAATTTATTTATTTAATTTATTTTTAAAATTTTATTTAAAAATGAGAAAAGTCAGAAAAGAACAAAAAGCATAAACAACAGTAAACTCAAAACAATAACAATATAAGTTTTCAAAACAGAATGAAAGAAATTTAACAATGGTTGTTATATTGCATATTGTTCTTTTTTTTTCAAAGAAAGAAAAGAAAATTAAAGAAAACAGAAAAACAGAAAAGAAGGATAGAACAATACCGAATTCAAAAAAAATTATCATCATAGAATCACTGATTGATACATTACTCATTGTTGTCTTAAAAAATAGTTGCCAAAGTCAAAAAATCAAAGCATAAATAGTGGCTAGACACTCAAACATTGACAGTGTAAATCCTTCTGTTCAATGTTCCAACAGAAATTCAGTAATATGGTCATCTATCTTACACTCTATACATACCATTACACTCTTTAGAGCATTTTCCTTCCCTTTCGCTTTCACAATATCTATTATACTTTTTGGATCCCATTATTCTGTCAGTTTTTATTATTTTTACACTAGAGAGACAATGTCATATTTACTAATGTGAGTCTGGTTTATTTCACTAATGAGGATATTTTCAAGTTGCCTCCATTTACCTATGAAGGCCTCAAGACCATCCTCGTTTATAGCTGAGTACTATTCCATTGTATAAAAACACATTTTTTTCATCTACTCTGCAGCTGATGGGCATTTTGGTTATTTCCAAGTTTTTTTTATTTAAAGAGGAAAAAACCAAAAACAGCCAAACAAAACAGAAAGAG
>PVJX010045224.1:0-12821 GCA_004027295.1 Dolichotis patagonum | reverse complement strand
TGTTTTCTCATGTTCTATTGTTTTATTTTTATTTAATTTTTATTAACTTGGAGGTAGTAATATACAACAAAACAGGATGGAATAAAGCCAATTGAGACAGTATAGTGAAATTGGTACAAAACATATCACAGCAGGTCACCAGGACAAAAATAATAGGCAACATTGTATATCTCATTATCTTCACAATAGTTGTTCTTCTATTAGGTACAGCAAAATCAAAAGAAATACACAACATTATAGAACACATCAAAACAGAATATTGAATAGAGCAACACCATTAATCAGGACAAAGCAAAATGGCGATAAAAATATCTGCCTTTAGAGATAGTAGAAGGAAACTCCCCCCACTTGCTGTACCACATATGGTCACCTCCCAAGAGATACCCAGATCCCTGGATCCCGATTGTTGGGGGGGGGGGATAGGGTATGTTTGATTCTAAGCCTGTGCCCCGGTAGGCAGCAGGCTGGTTGCTGGTTGGCTCAGTGCCCTAAGTTCCAACATGGCTCAGATCTCAGGAAACGCTGTTGCTTCTGGTTTCCCCGCCCTGGGGTGGCCGTGGCTTGCCAGACCACAGTCACTTCTACAACTCATTTCTAAGAACACACCCAAAGCAAATGAATCCAACATTTCAAAGTAAATAGATTTATTAGTCTGACTTTCGTCACTGTGACTAAATACCTGAGAAAAGTGGCTCAAGGAGGAGAGGTTTGTTTGGCTCATGGTTTCGGTTCAGGAGGTTTCAGTCCATGGTAGGCTGGCACCACTGGCTCTGGCTGCAACGAGGCAAACACATCACGGCAGGAGGGCCTGCAAAACTGCTCACCTCACGGCAGCTGAGAAGCAGAGGGAAAGAGCGCAAGCCAGGGAAGAAGGGGCTGGGGACACAGGCAGTCCCCAAGGTCACATCCCCATTGCTCTTCCCTTCTAGTAGGCCCCACCTCCCATTCCTACCACTTCCCAGTCATGCCATTCTAGGAGGATCTCAGCACTGGATTAATCTACTTGATGAGGTGGGAGCCCTCACAGTCCGATTCAGTCACTTCGCAAGGTCCCTCTGTCAACACTGCTGCCTTGGGAATTGTCTTGGTTACTTTTCTCATTGCTGAGACGAAACGCCCAATACCCAAAGTTAAATGAGGAGCAATTTACTTTGGCTCACGGTCTGCAGAGGTTGAGTCCATAGTTAGCTGGCCCCAAGGCAGGGTGTCATGGCAGAGGGGCATCACAGAGGAGAAACAGTCCAGGGCAGGGCAGGCAGGAGGCAGTGAGCAGCAGCAGAGGCCTGCCTTCCTTCTCTCCCTTTACATTCCATCAGGCTGTAGGCCTATTGGCTGGTGACCCAGGTTGGGCCTTTCCATCATCCATACCCAGAACTATGCTAAACCAGTGTAGCTATTGCACATGCTTAATCCCAGTATCACACAGCCCAGATCCAGCCACTTCCAGAAAGCCCCACCCATGAGAACATGAGGCTGTGAGGGGACCTCTAGATACAAACCATAACAGGCTTCAAGCTCTTAATACATGGGTCTTTCAGGGGCATTTCGTATTTCAACCACAATAAAAGGATTAAACAAAGACACTCTGGGCAAATTTAAACATGAATAAGGCCCAGATCATGATCTTAGTAAAGCTGAATTCAGAGGAAAAAAAAAAAAAAGCCCAGTGTAGTGTTGCATGACTGCAGTCTCAGCACTGTGGGAGGCTGAGGCAGAAGGATCACAAGTTTGAGCCCAGCCTGGCCAACTTAGTATAGCTTTGTCTCAAAAAAGAAAAAAAATTTTTTTAGCTTTTTTTTTGGGGGGGGGTGCCAGGGATCGAACTCGCAACCTTGCACTTTCCAGGCAGGAAAGTGCCACTTGAGCTAAATCCCCAGCCCCTTTTTAGCTTTTTTTTTTTTTTTGAAAAAAAATGTTTTTAAGGGTGGGGCTGTAGCTCAGTGTGAAAGCCTTGAGTTTGACGCTAGCGCTGGGGGAGGGGAGAGCAATAAACCAGAGAGAGTGGAGGAGTTTCAAATGTTCAGCTGTAGATGAGTTCCCAGCCTGGTTCTACCTGCTGTTTCTGCACTCCACTTCTCTGTCTTCACTCAGCTGTTGCACCCTCTCCCCTGGCCTCAAACCTGGGGTGCCCACTGGCTCTACCTGAGATCTGCAACATAAACACACTGTCTCCTGCTTCTTTTGTTCGTTTGAGACAGGGTCTTGCTGTGTAGTTCAGGCTGGCCTTAAACTTACAGCGAGCACCCTGCTTCAGCCTCCCATGCCCTGTGATTACAGGTATGCACTGCCACGCTCCGTGATCCCTCGCCTCTTGTGCCAGCACCCCTCCCGGCCCTCGTGGCCCCAGGTCCCTCCCCCAGGGGCTGTGTGTGGCTTTGAGGCCAGGGTTCTCCTTGTTGGTTCACACAAGAGTTTGCTTTTTGCTTTTCCACTTGTCAAGACTCTACTCCTGCACGATGGCTTCCAAGAGAAAGGAGAAACATCTCTATTATCCGCTCTTCTTGAGCCAGAGCTGCACCCCGATTTCCTGTACATCTTAGCAGAACCTGAGGCAGAAGGGCCGGTTATTAAGAACTTTCCTGACTTGGCATAGAGATGGTGGTGCTTTTTTCTTTCTAAAACATTTTAAAATATTTTCCTTGTCTGAGAAGGACTCCCTGGATAACCTCCAGGTCCCCTGCAGAGCAGAAACTCCAGGATTGTGCATGATTCTACCTGATGCTTCAAACTTATTGCAACTAACTGTGCGAACTCCTATTTCCTGTAGCAAAAGAAAATGTTTATCAAAAAAGATAATGAGCAATGGTCTTCAGAGTATGATACAGGCAGTGGACACCTACTGTCCCTCTTTTTCCGGCCTCCCCTGTGTCCCCCAGGGCTAGCTCCTCTGACCTGTCGCAGTGGGCTCTCTATCCTCTGGCTCATACTGGGTTCAGCTTAAGGGGGCGCTGGCCTGAGGCAGGAGGGAGGGAGGGAGAGAGGGAGTCGGGAACTGGCTCACTGGCGCCCTCTCCTGGCCCTTCAGGCCGGGAAAGTGAGCGACCCCAGCACCACCAGTTTAGCAAGCTGCAGGGTTCTTAGGCCTGTGAACGCCACAGTTGAAAGCTGCTCAAATCAACACGCGTGTGGTGCCAGCCGTCTGCAGGCAGGACTGTGGCTCACACACAGCCACTCTGTGCTGCCCTTGCACCGGCCAGCAGCTCCCAGCAGCTTTTATTTCAGACCCAGCTGCTGTGGGACACTCCCCAGCACGACTCAGATCCACTTTGGGTGGTGGTAGTGGTTTTTGAAACAGGGTCTTAGCAAGGTGCCTATGCTGCCCTCAAATATGTGATCTTCCTGTCTCAGCCTGCCACGTAGCTGGGCTAGAGACTGACATTCTAATGGAGGCAATGTAACATTGGATTTTCCCTGTTTGGACAACCTCGGAAAGGCACATATGACATAGTGAAAACTGTTTAGATGTCAACATTTGGCATCTAGAAGGTGATGGATAAAAATTTTTTACAGGAGCTGTGGATGTAGGTTTGGGCAGAGCGCTGGACTAGCGTACACAAGGCCCTGGGTTCCATCTGCAGCACCGCACACAAACGCGCACACACACACACACACACAGTCCGTATAGAGCCATCCACGGTGGTGTGCACTTGTAATCCCTGTACTCTGGGAGACTGAGGCAGGAGGACTGCAAGTTCAAGCCCAGCATAAGCAACTTGGCAGTTTAATGAGACTACCTCAAAATAAATAGCTCCATGTAAAGGCCCTGGGTTCAATCCTTGGTACTGGCGGGAACAAAAGCAGTTATGGGAGAGACAGTATATTCTGATTATATAAATTTACACTTAAAATACATAACATCTAACAACAAGATTGAAAGCAAATCAATTCTATTACATATCACATTTTAAAATGTCACATCGTATCAAGTAAAAAATGGGAAAAATGACCTTTAAATTTATGTTAATGATATACTTAATGCTTTTCCTTTTGATACCTAGGAATGAAAAACAGACATTTATCTTCACATATGAAAAAAATCTAACTCTTCCTCCTGGATGGAGCCAGTGGAAGCGTTTTGCCCTCCCCAGAGTATGGGATATAAACTCCTCTTTGTCGGGGAGGTGAAATGTCATGCGCGTGTTCTGCGGGCCCCAGGAAGCGTGATTTTATTCTACCTCGTGTTCGCTGGAACTTGATAAATCCAGCAGTGACCTTTGCGCTCTGCCCAGGAGCCCAGAACACAGTGTGCTTGCGAATGCAGCCCTGTCTTACTTAGCAGGGGACAGAGTGAGTGGCTCTGGGGTCTTTCCTGCCTTTTTCCAGTTGCACCATTGCTGGAACACAGCCACTGACATCATGGATCCCTCTGTGACTCAACTGCTCCCCAGGGATGGCAGTCAGGAGTGGGACCCTCCTGTCACACTGGCACTGCGGGCCTCAGGAGCTGCAAAGGGTCACCCTGCCAAGGTCACACTGTGGCCTGATTCTGGGGTGACAGGCCGAGATGCTGTCACTCACTTTGCAGCAGGCAGAGAGGGCTGGGGTGGGGGGTCCCCAGCCCCCTGGGGGATGTGCAGCAGCCCATTGCCAATTCCCTCATGCTGGGAAAGCGAGTTCTTGGTTCAAGGCTGCTTGCTGTGGAGAATGCAGACTCTCTGGGGACCAGATGCCTGTGTGTGTGTGTGTGTGTGTGTGTGTGTGTGTGTGTGACTTTCGCAGGAACAGAGTGGGAGCACGAAGACCTGACTCAGTTTCCTCTTTGTGTGACTTTTAATTCAAAACAAAGGAGAGTGAAGGCAGGTAGCATGGGCAGAGGGTGAGCGTCTGCCGACGGGTGCGTTTCCCTCCCCGTCCCCTGTCCCTCCGCTCACCTCTCCCCTGGTTTCGCAGACACGCGTGTGCACACTCACATGTGTCTGTCGCACAAACCTGTGTGGTGTCCCCTCCACTTGGAATTCCCCCACAATCCCCACTCACAGACGCAAGCAGAATTAAAACTGAAAATATGGAGAACTAAAAACTCTTGGACGCCCACTAGCGGCTTCCAAGCTTCCTGCTTCATTCATTCATTCATTCATTCATTCGACGACTACAGGATGACCGCACGGCTCTGTGAGGGTCCCGGTCCCCGCCGGGCTCGCCTGGGGACACTGTGATTGTGCGATGAAGAATCAGCAGGGGAAGCAGGCGTCCTCCGGTGATGTGGGGCGGGAGGGTCACTCCGGGTCAGAGGGATCCTGGGAGCGCTGGTCCAGGTGTGGTGACAGGAGCTGCGAGCCGGAGACCCAGGGGCTCCGTGCTGCCGCATGCAGCACGCCGCGGGTAGAGGTGCTGATCCGGCCACAGACCCTCGGGATAAGGCTCTGCCTGGAGGCAGAAGAGAAGGGCGGAGGCGCAGGGGCTGGGGACGCTCACCGAAGGCAAAGGAAACAGGGCCAAGGTGACGCCTGCGCGCACCAGGCCGCCCCCAGGGAAGACACCGAGGAGCCTCGGTGGCATGAAGGTAGAAACCCACAGGGAAGAGCCCAGGCGCAGAGCCCCTCTGCTGGATGGGGGACAGTGCTGGGCCAGGGACTTCCCAAAAGACAGGACACAAATGAAGAAGGGAGGTGGGGGAGGGGGACACGGGAAGCTGCTCTGTCCTGGTCTGTGCCTGGCAAGACGTGCAGAAGCTGCGTTCAAACTCATCCGGAAGGAAAGTGAAAAAAGAAGGCATGGAGAGAATTGCAAAGCTGGTCTTGCTGGCAGCGCTGTGCCCAAGGGGGTATCAGGCCGGCGGGCTTTTGAGTTTCCAGGAGGGCCACGCAGCCCATCCTTTCGCCTGTCAGCAGAAGGCATAAAAATCCAGGGGTAACGCCTGGAGCCCCAGCACTCCAGGAGTCAGAGGCAGGGGGATCACAAACTCACGCCCAGCCTGAGTAGTTTATCAAGACTGTCTCAAGGGTTGGGAATTTAGCTCAGTGGCATAATAATAACTAGAAAGGGCTGGGGACGTAGCTGCACACAGGGACTCAGTTCGATCCCCATTCCTGGACTCCTTCATCCCCACTATGCACAATTTAGGGTGTCATCAGCAAAGGCGCTGTCATAGAGGTGAATGTGACCAGGCTGGGGCCGGGTACAGGGAGGTAACGTATTTGAGAGAAGTGTGGCCAGGTCCCCATAGTCAGGATAAGGGGGCTGCATCGATGCTGTCTTACTGGCTGGACAGTCACTTCCAACAAGTAACCCTGGCAATAACCAAAGACTGCAGACCAGCCCGGAAGCTGGCCTCACAGCAGTGTCTGTGCAGTGCTGGGGCCTTGCACACCTGTGATCTGATCCTCAGGAGAACAATTAAGTCGCGTCGCTGCCGCTGCGATGGGAAAACAAGAGGGAGAGAGGAGGAAACTGGGGTCCTGCAGGGGACAGGAGTGTGCGGTGGGAAGAGGCGGGAGGCAAGGCGGCCCCTTGGGGACCAGGAGAGGGGGAGGAGGACTGCCATCAGACACCAGGCTGTCTTCAGTGACTCTTCCTGGGATGGGCCTGCAGCATCCTCATCTTTTCCAGCAGGGGGCAGTTCTGGGAATTGAACCCGGGGCCTTCACACTGAGCTACATTCCCATCCTTTTGATTTTTTGAGAAAAATTCTCACTCAGCTGCTAAATTTCCCAGGCTGGGCCTGAACTTTCGATCCTCCTGCCTCAGCCTCCCAGAGAGCTGGAATGACAGGCAGGTGCAGTCAAGCAACCTGTTCACCTTGGGTCCTACTGCAAGGCAGCAAGGGTGACGAACCGCATGTGACATCCTGTGTGTCAAACTGGACACTGGTCATGGGCATCTCCCTCCTCTCACAGAACAAAGCGTTCAGCCTCAGCAGAGAGACAGCACTGTCACTGGTGTTTCCTTTGATAATCAAAAAGTAGCCACCAAAACGGCGCCAAAATTTATTTGAAAAGTGAAGGGTGAAGCTGTGTGTGATGGCACAGGCCTGTAATCCCAGCACTCAGGAGGCTGAGGAAGGAGGATCACCATGAGTTTGAGGCCAGCCTGAGTTACATAGTGAGACCCTGTCTCAAAAAAAAAATTTTTTTTAAGTGAAAGGTGAAGAGGTAAGGAAAGAACTAACTCTGCAGAACCAACTTGGGCAGAACAAGAGAAAAAAAGATAAAAGCAAAAACAGAAGTATATGTCACATCTGGGAAACACCGCGTGGGTTACTGTGAGAAGTCAGTCTACCCACTTTCCAGGTGGGTTGGTCCCTCCGCTGTCCACGTCTGGCCAGAGTCTGCAAGAAGTCCCACATACGGGGCCCTGGAAACTATTTGGCACTGTCCTGGGATCTCGAGGTGGAGCGGTTTCCGCAGTTCCACACCGCAGCTCCTGCATCAGAATCCTCTGGGTCAAAGCGCGGTTCCAGAGCACCAAATGTGTCTCTCGGCCCAGGAAGCCCAGGTCACTGCTGCCAGCCCTGGGCGTAGATAAAGCTTGGTACCTGACTTCTTCCAATAACTCATGGAGCGTCCAAGTATTCACTAGTGACACATCCACGCGTGAAAACATGGCGATCTCTAATGTAGCAGGTGCACACCTCTAGCCTACAGGACCAAGTGGTCAGTGGTCATTTTTAGAGGTCTCTAACTTAGTCTGACACTACAGCTCTGGTTTCTCTAGCACCTATATGTTGGGAGACTTTCTCTTTGGGTGGTCCACTGTGGGAAGAGAGGATTCTGATATGACGAATCTCTAACACACAACCAAAACCAGGGTTGTGGATTTTTTTTTTCTACTTTGAGACAGGGTCTCCCTAAGTCACTGAGTTACCCAGGCTGGACTCCAACTCGAAATCTTCCTGCCTCGGCCTCCCAGAATGTTGGGGTTACAAGCAGACTCTGTGACACAGGCAGGGTAAGTGCTGGCAGTGGGTTGGGGGACACAGGTGAGGCTGAGGACCAGAGGTGGAAAGAGAGGCAGCCAGCGCTATCCAGGCACAGCAAGTTGCAGCTGGGTGTCTGGAGCTAAGCCCCCCAGGACAAGACAGTGCAACGAGACACTCATGGGGGTTGGCCCGCAGGCTGTGTTTCTGGGGTCGAGGGTTCCCGCTACCTGAGGCCACTCAGGCAGAAAGCGGCAGATGCTAGCCATTGTGGGCAAGTGCAGCGGACAGACCGGAGGGGACGCGGGTGGGGCTCTGTACGCCTCTGCTTACAGGGTCACCGTGGCAACAGGAGTGTCCTTAGCTCAGACTGCACATTCAGGAAGGGCCACAAGCTGGGTGCAGTAGCACAGGGCAGTCATCCCTACACACCACGAGGCTGAGGCAGGAACATCGCAAGTTAGAATTTAACGACTTAATGAGACCCTTTTTCAAAAATAAAAAAAAGGGAGGGGATGGAGTTCAGTATGGAGGTCCTGTGTTCAGTACCCAGTACCACAGAGCAAACAATAAGAACCACAGCGTATGGGCCAGGCTTGCCAGAGAAACAGATACAGCACAAGATGTACAAAGGCATAAGAAATTACAAGCTCGGCTTACAGCGGTCAGCCAGAGTTGGATGAGGGTGCCTGCCGTCTGCACGCTGGAGGCTGCAGGGTCCAGCCCCAGGGGTGGAGCTTGCTGCAGTGTCCCTTGCAGGTCCCTATCAGGAGGCTGATGGGTCTGCCACGGAACACTGAAGAATCTATGACGGAAGACTAAAGAGTCCCAGGCAAAAGCCAAACAGTCTGTGCCAGAAGCCAGGAGATGATGTCTAAGCTGAAGGCAAAGACTGGTGCTCCTCCAAGGAAGCAGCCATCAGCCCCCTCACTTGCCTTTTATTGTAAGCAGGCTGCCCCCCTGGGCTGGCTGTAGCACTCACACCATCTGCCTGCCCTCCTCTTGCACAGGCTGAGGAAGTTACAAATGAGGGACCTCGGCCTCCTGCTGAATCAGTTAGTTAAACTTCTGAGCTTCTCAAATTGACACAGGGAACAACATCCTAGAAAGGTAATGGCCTGTCCTCTACACCCCAGGACGGAGAGCTGCTGAGTCTCTTAGTTAAACTTCTAGACTGCTCAAGTTGACACAGTGTCACCGAAACACGCAGCCATCAACCAAATGGCCTTGTCTCTAACTATTCGGAAGCAGAATAGTTTATGGCGATGCATTTCAGCTTTATTCCCTAAATTTTGAGATAGATGGATCGACAGCCCGGAAAGACCGGGGGCGGGGGGGGGGGGTTAGGTCCATGTCTTGCTAATGGACCACAGTTATCAGTTGTGTAAACCTAGTGGGCTACACAGTGGTTTCATACTTCTCTCTGATTTTATCATTAGCTTATAATTGTCCTGTATTTTTGTGCTAATAGACATACTTTGTTAAACATGTTTAAAAGTCTTTAAAATTTGTTAGAAGTGTTTATTGGTAAATTTTTTTAATTTTATTTTAAAAGGGAGTAAAATTAAACACAACGAAACAGAACAGAATGGGACATAAGAAAGCATAAATTTCAAAGCTAGACAACCAGAGATCTTCACTATCTGTCATATTGTCTCTTGTTTTCTTCCAAATGGTTGTCCTTATCTTTGCATATGGAGAGCTCATACTAAATACCATAGCCAATCTTTTCACAAGATGTGTAGTTCACTGGCTCCCACTTGCTAGGCAGGGGGGAGAGGGAGGGGGGACACAGGATGGGGGACAGGACGACATGAGATGTCTGATTCTCAGCCCACACGCAGGCAGGATCACAGTCGCCCCCCAGAGACGGGAAGAGTTCCTTGTTCTCCCAGCACCCCGAGTCAACTGCATGGTGCAGGTCCCAATGCGCCAGGGTCTATCTCCTTCAGTCCGCCGAAAGTCTGCCACACTCTAAGCTGCCCCTAGAGTGGTAAATTTTTTATAAGCCTGCTTTAATTATTTTTTAATGTAATGAAACTCTCAAAAGTTGAAAACCAAATGGTCTCTGTCACCATCAGGAAGGCCTCCATTAAAATTTAAAATGGAATCAAAGCAGACGTGGTAGTGCACACCTTGTAATCCCACCACTCTGGGAGGCTGAGGCAGGAGGATTCCAAGTTTGACCCCAGTGTGAGCAACTTAGTAATTTAGTGAGCTTCTGCCTCAAAGTAGAAAATTTAAAAAAGGGCTGGGGATGTGGCTCAGTGTGAAGGCTCTGGATTCAACTCTTCGTGCCCCCTAAAAAAAAATCAAGAAGAAATTAGGGACAAAATTAAAAATGAAAGTTTCCCAGAAATAAAAGGTCAGGGCATTTTGCTGTCTCCTCCAGGCAGGGAACAGTGGGCACAGTACATGGAGAGCTGGGGCCAGGGTGGGCAGTTTCTCCCTGTTCTTACAGGGCTTTGTGAGTCAGGGAACTAAACAGGCCGGCTCAGCTGACCCAGACTACTCTCATTTATTTCTCTTCTTTATGTTAAAGAAAAAAATTTGCAAAAATGTAAGCATTAAGTATTGTTGGGTGATAAATCGGAGTCACCACTGTGCTTTCTAGACATAGTTTCTGGGACTTAATATATGTTCCAAATACAGTGTTGCTGTAAAGGGCTGCAAAGAAAACACTTACATACAGGACACAGAATTTATAATATTATTTTATGATGGTTACCCAGAGTTAAACACAAGAAAGAGCAGGAAATCTGTCCACAGCACTAAAGGCCGAGAAAATGAAGCCGAGGACCTGGATGCCAGGGCAGCATCCTCCATGAGTCCAGCTGAAGACCTAGAGCCCAGGACAAGGTCTCCCAGGGGTCCAGCTGGAGGCCCAGAGCCCAGGACAAGGACTCAGGCAAGTCTGTTTCATGGATCTGCACTGGGAAGGCCCCAAGGCCAGTGGTGGAAGCTAGAAAGTCTGCACCAGTGGAGTGAAGGATCTGGGCCAGCAGGCTGAGGGGTCTAGAGCCAAGAAGTGATGCTCAAAATAAGGACCAGGCTCCCCTGAAAAGTACCACAGCCATCCTCAGTGACAGTGAGGTCCCAAGGTCCTCCAACAGTGAGAACAGCCGAGTCCATATCAGGGGAACCAGCATGACGAGCTTCTCCCGGAGACTGAACAGCACACATCTTCCCCTCCGGAGCCAGGAAGCGATGCTCAGAGTAAGGACCAGAGCTCCCCCAAAGTGAACCGCATCCCCTCTCAGCGAGAGATCCTCTGTTGGGTGGAGCTCCACACCCAACAAGATCTGAGCGCCTCTGATGGTAACACTGAAGTCGTATGAGGGGAGCCAGCGAGACAAACTCCTCCAGGAGAACCAACGGCTCCGAACAACAGCACTTAGGAGCACCCACAACACCCTGCTCTTCCTCTCCAGGTCTCCTTACGTGGCAGTTTCTTCAGATGGGCCGTCTACACTCGCACAGTGCCAACTCAGTTCAGCTGGCGTCAAGTTGGCCACCAGTTTTTAATCCTTAACATACACTATAAGGATAATGGGCACAAATGAGTGAATAACCGTAAAATCTCCAAAATGCAATTGCACCAGGTTCTTTTCAGGGACTTTGCAAAGGCTGAAACATTAAAAAAATAGTGTTCTTTATTGTATTATTTTAATACAAATGGGTTAAATTGAATAAGACAATTTTCTAATTTCAAGTTGAAAGTTATTTTGACGTCATCTTTCGCAAACTCCAGCTATAAATTTTTGTTGGTGAAATTGTGATTTCTCTAAAAGGAAGTGTGTAATGATTGACTAACCAGACTACAAACCTCCCATTTGTGAGAATATCCTTCCAACTTGTATCACAGCTAATGGGACAAATCAAAAGAGGACCAAATTTCACAAGCAAGAGATTTGTTAATATTATACAATTTATGTTATTTGTATCACAATTTACAAAGCCAAGAAGCTTTTTTTATTTTTTATTTTTTTCCATTTTATTTTAAAGAGAATAAGACAAAAGAGGTCAGTACAGAGCAGATCGGAACCGGACACATAGGCAACACAGTGCTTAACATTAAAACAACTGGACATTAACAATAGCTATCACAATATTTCTTTCTCTGCTATAGTTGAGCATAGTTTCAAATACAATAATATCAAACATAACAAAAAAGTATAAAACCACTCAAAGAGTGAAAGAATTATAGGACATTCTGAACCGAATAACAGAGAATGATCAATGGGTACTATGATATCTCATTTTCAATAAAAAATTTTGTTTATACTTTCACACATATTCAAATCCCAATAAGACACAATGTGATAGATAGAACCAATGGAAATAAAAGAATAGAAGCTTAGTAGGACTTCTAAGAAGCACAGTATTAAATCAGCAATAGCTGTCATGTTTTATTCTCTTTGAAACAGCTGTTCATAGCATCACATATAATAAAGTCAAACAAAACAGAATAAAACCATTCCAACTGATGAATGAAAACATTGAAAGGCTTCAAAGCTATGAGATGGGGACTCATGCTTACCATAAAATCTTATATACTCTTACCAACTCTCATACTAGGGAGACTATATGGTATTTATACATGTGAGTTTGGTTTATTTCGCTTATGAGTATGGTCTCAAGTCATGTCCATTTATTTATAAATATCTCTTTTTTAAAAAATTTTATTTAAAGAGAAAAAAAAGCAATACAGAAAAAAGGGTAGAAACAATACAAAACCTAAAAAAAAAAACCATAAATCACTAGTTAACAAACCACATACTGTCCTCCCAGAAATAGCTGTTCATGTTACAAAATTAAGGCATACAAAGTGAACACACAGTGAGGCTGCAAACAGTTACAAAAAAACAGGATGGAATAAAGCCAATTGAGACAGTATAGTGAAATTGGCACAGAACATCACAGCAGGTCACCAGGACAACAGTAACAGGCAACATTGTATACCTCG
>PVJX010045223.1:0-12819 GCA_004027295.1 Dolichotis patagonum | reverse complement strand
TAGGTAGAGCAAAATCAAAGAAATACACAACATTATAGAACACATCAGCACAGTATTGAATAGAGCAACACCATTAATCAGGACAAAGCAAAACGGCGATAAAAATATCTGCCTTCAGAGATAGTAGAAGGAAACTCCCCCGACTTGCTGTACCAAATATGGTCACCTCCTAAGAGATACCCAGATCCCTGGATCCCAACTGTTACGGGTGTGTGTGTATGTGTGTGTGGTATGTTTGATTCTAAGCCCACGACCCGGTAGGCAGCAGGCTGGTTACTGGTTGGCTTGGCGCCCTAAGTTCCAACATGCTGCGGATCTCAGGAAACGCTCTTGCTTCTTGTTTCCCTGCCCTGGGGTGGCCGCGGCTTGCCAGACCACAGTCACTCTCCAGGGTGGCAGGCTGCTTACTCAGACCTGTTCTTTTCAGAGTCATTTCCCCCCAAGATTATCTTAAAGTCCAGCATCACTGATGTGATGGATAAACATACCATGGTGAAATTCAAAATTGCCCCCAAGTAATGGAGATTTTCTAGCTGCTGAGAAAGGAAAAATGTTAAACCAGATATAACCCAAATTCTTACACTTTGTTGTGACTAGAATTGTTTTATCAAAGATAAGGAAAATGACATGTAATACCCTATTTTCAATGTTTGATGCTTTAAAATAACCAAGACTTTTCTATATGAGACTAAACATATGGTGAGAAGACTACAGGCACCAAAGCAGAGACCTCTGCTGGACAACAGAGATGTGGAAAGGGAAGAGGGATGTTATTAATAACAACTTTAACCCCCAAATCTTTCCCTGATGTCAACAGGGCCTCTATTACCCTCTCCTGGGCCTTCCTCCAGTCCCTGGAGCTGCCAGAGCATCACAAAAAGTCCCTTCCCACTGTGATGGTGAGTCTGAAATGGTCTCCTCTTTAAAGTTCTATCAAGGCACTCATTTGGCCAGGGCATTGACTCCAAAAGAGTAGGGCAATTTCCACTATGACAATACCCACAAGAGGATTGGGTTAAATTCATAAGTCACCCAAAAGGCTATAGTTGAACCTAATATCAGTTCTGACTTACAATCTGCTAAGTTGAAAAGCTGTAACCCTTCCCACTATAATGGTCTTCAGAAGGTAGGGGAAATCTTTTTTAGCATCTTTGCCACCTACCACCCACTAGGACAGATAAACAGGCCTTGCTTCATGTAATTTTAATAGATGAAGAGAGGTGTTAGGTCTTAAATGAAGTTAATGAGGGGTCTCAGATCTCTTATATCAGGTTAGCGTCCTTAACAATCAAATCCAGAAGGGCCGGTACCTTAGGTGGAGCCAATTTGGAATCCTTATGAATAGGACAATAGGACCAGACTGGACATCCTAGAAGGAGTCTGGTGGACATGCAAAATGAGCTTAAACAAAATCAATCAGCTCCAGGATGGGTACTGAAAACCTTTCTGCATGACTGGAAGATTATATCAGATTTACAATATATTAATTTAGACCCAGAGGGCCCTGAGAATGTAGAGACAGAGGATTTGACCTTTATTGGACAAATTCAGATGAATCAGGTACAAATTTCCAAAAGACCAAAGAAACCTTGAGGTGAACATAGCGAACACATAGTGAGAGCCATAATGAACATGAAATTTAAAACAGGACATCATTTCTGTTGAAATGGACAAGCATCATCTAAAACATTCAGGCCTGCGATTGTGGAGCTGTGAGATCTACCCAACATGGAACACGGGCTTCAGCAAAGGACCAATGTGTGCAGTGTAATGAAAATGAGTGCAAGAAAACCTGAACCAAACCCTTCAGTAAGAAAGAACGGCTCTGTGAAAAGTCGAAACATCAGACTTTGAAAGTTGATGATGGCTTTACTGAGAAGAAAGAGAACCTTGGGTCTCCTGTGGCCATCTCAGCTCCAATCATTCTCTCTCTCCAAGAGCCCCAGGTAAAAATTACAATGTGGAACAAATTAACATTGAATCTACATATTTATTCCTAGTAGCCTCGCCAACAAAAGTCTCATTGCATTGTTGCTATTGCAGGAGTATCAGGAAAGCCCAAGAACAGGCTTTTCTGAAGCTTATGCCATGCAACTTAGGCGTCTATTATTAGCCTGCAGCTTGCTAAGTGGACCTAATATCTGGTCTTATCCTAGACGGTGACTTGCTATAAAAGCTAAATGCTCAGGTAAACTTTCCTGAGAAAATCAGGGGATGCAAGTGGCAGGGATTTCCCTTCCCATCGATGTTGATACAGGAAAAGCCATTTGAGAGTGATGATATATATCCTAGGTTGAGAAAATGCATTAATCAAGCAGATTGGTCTGATTGGGCTCCAGAAAAAGTTAAAAAAAAAAAAAACCCTGCCTCTTAAGATCTGCTTTCTTATTTTTAGGAGTAGACAAATTTATTTTAGAAAATGAATGGGGAAGGGGGAATAGGAATGGCTCCTGAGGGATAGAAGGGGCCCAAATGGTTTTCTTTTAAAAGAAACAAAAAGAAAAGAAAAAAGAAAAGAAAAGAAAAGAGGTCTACCAATTTCCCCTGTAAACAATATCCTTTATGAAGTGAGGCACTCAAAAAATTAAACTTATACTTTAAATCTTAACGTCTCAACTGAGCTAGGGAACTCTACTAAAATATGAAATGATTGTTAGTTCAATAGTGTATTGTTTACTCACCATGTATTAGGCATAATTTCTGTAGATTCTCTTCTGATTGATTTCTTTTTCATTTTATTATGATCTGATAAAATATAAGAAGTTATTTCATTTTTTAAGCATGTTAGGAATTGCTTTGTACACTAATACGTGATCTGCTTTGGAAAAATCTCCATGTGATGATGAAAAGAATGTGTGTCATGTGGCTGTTGAGGGATCTATCTGTAAGCGTCTGATAAATTCTATGACTACGTAGTGCTGCTTCATTCTGGTGTTTCACTGTTTTCCCTTTGAATAATATACCCATTTGTGAGAAAGGGGTCTTCAAGTCACATAGTATTAATGTAATGAGCCTATCTCTCAATATATGAGTCGTAGTGTTTACTTTGTAAAATTGGTGTTCTTCGTTCAGTACATACCTATTTGTATCTGTAATATCTTCTAGATGAACTATTCCCTTTATCACTATGTAATGGTCTTCTTAATGTCTTCTAACTGATTTTGAGTTAAAATCTGTTCGGTCAGATCTAAATATAGTTAGTCTTGTGTGCTTTCAGATTTTATCTACTGGAAGTAACTTTTTTCATCCTTTGTCTTTTAGTCTGTACGTCTTTCCATGTGACGTGAATTTCCTATAGGCAGCATATTATTCTGTCTGGTGTTTTAATGTAATCAGCCACTCTGCAGTTTTAATTGGAGAATTAAGAGCTCTCACATTCAGAATCATTATTATAACACATGCAGTCAATTTTCTCTCTCTCTTTCTTTTTTCTTTTTTCTTTTTTTTTTGGTTTGGTTGTTTTGAGTACTCTATGTTACTTCTTGTCTTATTCATCCTGGACCTGTGGTGGTTTACAATATGTTGTTAATATTGGACTCCTTCCTATTATTCATTTGTGTGTTAACTTGCTTACTGCTTTAACTAAGAAATGCTGTAGAGAGGATTACTTCTGGTCTAGCTTGGGTCCTAAATGCTCACTGTGTCTGGATATTCACTCTTTTCCAAAGTTTCCTGAGTTCTTGTGGATGTATTACTCTTTCTTCCACTTCTGGATGTTGGATTCCCTTAAATATCTCTGTAATATTGAATCTAGTGGCCATGAAAGCCTTTAGTTTATGCTTATTTTGGGAAGGTTTCCAATCTAAAGGATAATCTGCTGGCTTTGGATGGCAAAAAGAATCACCAAAGCAACACCCAGGATTTGGAGGCAAGTTTATTTTACATCAATGGGCACTGACGAGGAATCAATTGTTCCTCAACATGTCAGGCCCTGATCTCTGATGGTATAGGTTTTATTTGAGATAAGCAGGCAGGAGGTGCAGAAGCAGAATGGCTTGTCAATTGGGAATTGGTTCTTACAATGTGCGTCATAGTAACCAACTATGCATCACAGTGACCAGCCATTTCTAAAGAAACAAAAGTAACAAGAACTGTAACCAGAACTATTACCTGGGCAAGAAACAAACTGAAGTGTATTGGCTGGGGGTGGAGGTGGAGATCACCTGTTACAGTTTCACTCATTTCTTTTTGTCACTTTCTTTCAGAGCTTAAAATATACTTTCAGTTTCTGATGTGGAATCCGATGTTATTTCAATGGGTTTGCCTTTTGAATATAACTAGGTATTTCCCTCTTGCAATTTTTAACATTCTTTCTTTGTTCCATATTTTTGGTACTTTAACTAAGAAATGACGTAGAAAAGATGACTTCTGGTCTAGCTGGGGCCCTAAATGCTCCCTGTGCCTGGATATTCACTCCTTTCCAATGTCTGAGAAATTTGGGACCTATTACTTCACTGGATAGATTTTCCATGTGCTTAGTACAAAGCTCTTCTCCCTCTGGTTTGCCATGTACATGGCTGCTTGATTTCTTCATGGTGTCTCATAAATCTTACATGCTTTCTTTATTCCCTTTCATTTTCTTCTTTCTTGTTGTCTGAATGTACTGTTTTGATCTGTTTGGTCTAGTCCAAATCTGAAGGAAAGCTGGGGATTTAGCTCAGTGGGATGAGCACCTGCCTGGCAAGTGTGAGGTCATGAGTTCAATCTCCAGTATTTAAAAAAAATCTGAAGAAGCCATGGAGATGAACTGTTCTCAATAGAAAGACCTAGTCTATAAGATCCACAATGACCAAGAAACTTAAAAATATGCTACCATTTCCATCCAAACAGGCCATAACCCTCTCCCAAAATATTCAAAGTTGTAATTTCAGAGAACGGGCTTTGCACAGTGGGCCAAATTTGTGCAGAATGTAGAGCTTCTCAGATAAAGATTTTCTTCAGAGCTATTTGGCTGTGTACTTTGGCAGCAGGGCAAATGCTGAGGCCCCCATATGTCACTGAGCAAGCGCAGAACAGGGAACTTGCCTAATATTCTCTTGAGAGGTTTTTGTGCTGTCTGCTTGGAGCATGGGATAGGTGTTATGGCCTTGTTGGATACAGTATTAGTGGATGACTATAAATCCTCATTGGGTCATTTTATTACCCGAAAAGCTTATGTTTGTCATAATTAATGATATTTATCAAGCTTGCCACTACAGGAAAGATCTGTCAAGTGAACTGGACAGATCATGCCTCAGAGGACCAGAACTGTGCCAGGAAACAAAAGAGGTGACCCAAAGATGCCAAAAACAATGCCAAAAGGAAAAGCTACCAGTAGTTTCTGAGGCCCAATATTGAAGGCCATGTCCTTTTGAGGAGTCACATATAAGCTTCATCTAAATGCCCAACACTACTGGAAACTTTTAAGTATAGTCGCATGCAGGGTTTTTTTTGATAGTTTCTCCACCTTGCTTGAGGGATATCCCATAAAACCGCAAAAGGCCTCAGAAGCTGAGAATTCCCAAATCAAATTATTCCCAGGTATGGTGTACCTCAGAGACACAGAGGGATAATAGCCATATCTTTAGCTTGAAAACAATGCCAAGGATAGGTGAAGATGGGAATTCACCAGGTTACATGCTGACTGAAGAACTCTGGAGACCATACAACCAAAAAGATGAAACATACTCTACAAATTACTCTCACCAAACAATGTGAGGAACCTTGCCCAAAAAGGAAAATGATACTGGTGATCGGCTTTCTCAGGATAAGAGTGGGTACTGGAAGCAGGCTACAATTCAGCCCTCATAAGATTACATATGGGAGAAACATTTGGACTTTTACAACATGGGTGTTTTCTTACATTTAGACAATGAAAAAAGATATAAAGGTAGACAGATAGCATAACTAAATTGTGACCTCTGTGCATGAGTTAGCTTCCTGTAGGACAAGACTACCCTGAGCATCTCTTTGCAACTCTGAACAAAGTTCCACAAAACATGGCAAAACCACCAAGTGGAGGACAAACTGAGGGAACAATGGATCCCCCTAAGGCTGTAGTCCTAACTACTCATTGTTCTCTCACTCTTGCAGGTGTCAAACTACACTAAAAAGAGCACCACAGGAGAGAAAATGCCCTGGTCCTCCTGGAGACCTTCAACTACCTGACTGGACAGCAACCCCTTAGCTCTGCAAGGGACAAGACCTAGGCCACACATGTAAAGCAGCATGCACCCTATTCCTGCTACTCTTTACTTTTTGATCCTCTTCCTAACCACAAACCAGATTCACTACCACCTGTTACAGACTAAGATATCAAGGATTCCGAGGTTCATTATCGTGCTGCCTGCTAGGTATGAGGAGAGCTCCCTTTCTCACACTCAAGCAAGCTGTCTTGCAGCATTCAGGAGCCTATCTAAGGATACAGTAAGAGGTTTTGTAATTGCTTGAGAACCCAACAGAATGCATCTTTCCACAAGTAGGAAATTCCTCTTTCCCGTTGCTAAGTAGGAGATACCAGATATGTTTAAAACCAAGGATGAGGTGAGACAATATGTGTTTGAATAACTATTAGAAAAGGTTAATGCTACACTGAGCATACACAATGCAGTGCACCATGGATACCAATGGCTAAGTGAAGAACAAGTTCATCTGGATTAGTCTGCTACCTTATGTATTGAAAACTAAATGATTCTCATGCAGGCTTCCCATAAAACAGGTTAGACTCCTCAAGAGATGTATCACACACTTGTGGTAACTGAGTCTATAGAGCTTGGCTTCCAAAACTATTTGACATCAGGAGTGTACCATGTGTGATGGGATGGCTCTGGGTTGGGGAAGTCAGAGATGATGGCTTTACCTGCCATTAGTGGGTTGAATGATGAACCTAGGGGTGCTCATCTCTCCCAGGAGGGATCATTTCCTGTTTGCCAGCAGTCTCATGTAACTTGGAGTTATTAAAGACACCACGTGAAAATGCCTACCCACAGTTTTCTACCACAGCTGTATTTGTTCCAGGAGCCACTTCCGTTGTTATAGACTTAACAGTGCAAGCTCTAACTATGTATAAAGAGCCACTTTTAACCAGCCATCATTCTGTTTCTCTACTATTAAATGACGATGCCATGCAAATCAGGAAGGTGGTCCCTTAAAACCAGATGGCCTTATATTTCTTAAATGTAGTTCAGTCTGCAGACTTGTCTTCAGATGGAGTTAGTGTTGTCTGAGGAATTTTTAAGACATTTTTCACCTCAGCCTGGACTACGGCGCATAGGAGTTCACCCCATTGCAGCCCCCAAAGCCCTAGTGTGTCCAAGTCCCTGGGACTTGGAAGATGGTTGCAGATCCCTGTGAGAAAGGGATGGTAGCGATGGAGCAAACTTCCATAGACAAAGCTGAGAATTCCCAGGTCTCCTATGTGAGGTCCTTCACCCTATGAAATGTCGCTGTGAGCTCCAACAGCTCCACTGGAGGTGTATCATGACTGTACACAAAGCAACGACGTGACTGGCTCCAAAGAACTGAAGGAAAATGTCTCTCAATTTCCCTGATTAATCTAGAAGTTTCCAAGAAGTTTAAGAAGGCGGCAGACACAACACTAGGGCAGACAAAATGCTTGAGGAATTTGCCCACCCACACCCCATAATACCAGACCACGAAAACACAATATTTGTTTGCTGCCACATAGGCAAGGGGAGCCTCCAATGCTGTCACTACCTCTAAAACGAGGTTACCAAGTCACCATTGAAGACCTAGGCTTGGAGAAGGAGACAGCATTGTGGTATATCCATAAACCATCATGGGGCGAGTCCCAGGCCATCCAGGAGAGCAGCGGCACCCACACTTCCTGCGGTCTTCCGCTGCCTGCCATAGGGACTGTTCCTGTGCCTACTGTCCCTGCCGCATCCAGCAGGAGTGCAGACAAAAGGACATTCCTGCAAGAGCAGGCTCCCAGGACCTGGCTAAGTAGGGTGTACCTTCCCAAAGAACTGGCAGATGGGGTGAGGACGCTGGCAGATGGGCCCTTGGGGCATGTCCTTCCTACTGGAGCCCTGGGGCAGGGCTGAGGGCTGAAGTTTGCCCGGGGAAGTACTCACTAGAGCAGTTGGGGAATGTGGGGGTCCTTGCTGTCCAGAAATGCGGAGATTAGGCCTTAGAGCTACCAACTCATCCAAAGGCGAAATGGCAGGGGAAGGAAGTGGGTTAGTAGACTGAATAGAATCTGACCCAGAATTGGGGAACTAAAGCGGCTTGGCCCATGGAAGAGAAGTAGTATTATGGGGCTACTTCAGGATGAAGGTTGCAATGGGCACAGAGTACAAAGGTGGCCTCGGGCAGCCCAGGGTCTCTTCACCACGGAGCTTGCGTGCTCTGCCCCACCAGCCCAGGGGCTGATGACCTTCCATACACCTGCGCAGCCCTGACACAGCTGTCAGCCAGCTGCCACCTCCAGGAACACAGGAAGCCTTCCTACTAACGTACATAATGGGGGAAAGTAGCAACCCTGGCCTTGGATACATACTTTTTGAATGTTTGGAGTTTTAATTTTTTTTTAAAGTTGGGTCCTGACTCCCCATGCTGCAAGGAACAGGCCCTCAGGAACCTCGCTGATTCTTCTGTGCCTTTGATGAAAGAATTCAGCCAAGACACATAGGCTGAAGTATAGGTGGAATGTATTGTAAAGTAGATAGTTACACCTTCAAGCAAGAAGGCAGGTAGTGCCTGCATGTATGCATCTGTATCAAGTTTGAGTCTGGATATCTTTTTATGCGCACAAGAATTACGCCTGAGATTCAGGAAAGTGAGGTGATCGCAATTATGCATATTTTTCTTAGAATTATGTTGGAACTGCAAAATGTCTTCCTGTCCTTTGCTGATGGTAAGTATTTCCTCAGGTCCCTTAGCTGTGTAAGAAACTTAGGAAAGAAGCTTATGAAAGATAACTTTTTACGGCAGAAGAGCTTCTGGGCTGCCCAAGTCCACCTTTACACACTACGCCCATTTCAACCTTCCCCCTGAAGTGAGTCCTGTGAGGTATACAGAGAGGATGCACACCTGTAGTCCCAGCCCTTCATGCTGAGACAGGAGGTTTGCAGTGAGTTTGAGACCAGTCTGGGCTACATAGTGAGCTCAAGGCTACATAGTGAGACCCTGTCTAAAACAAACAAACAAACAAACAAACAAACTTCTTGTTTTAACCCAAGCCTCAGCCCAAGGCACGCGGGTTTTCAAAGAAAGTTTCCTTTCCTAATGTAGTACATTATGCCTGGTTCTAGAAATACAGGCATGTATGTTTGGGTGTGAGACCAAATAAATGATTATAAGTGTATTAATCACTGGGTTCTTTGTCTTTTTTAAAAACTTAATAAGTGACAAAAATGTTATTTTGGGTTCCCCTTTGTCCCTCAGGCTGGCTAATGTCTAACTAGCTGCAAAACACTTTTACCTTAAAACTTACATGTTTCTTTCATAGAACTTGAATCTCAAAGGACAATGGTCTGTTTGTTTTGTGTGTGTGTGTGTGTGTGTGTGTGTGTATCTGTGTGTACATGTGTGTGTGCCTGCGTGTGTGTCTTGGTACTGGGGACTGGACTTAGGGCTTTCCCACTGAGCTAAGTTCCCTAACCGTTTTTATATTTTAGTTTAAGACAAGGTCTCACTAAATTGCTCAGACTCCAGGTTTTGACCCGTTTTCCTCAGCTTCCCAGAGTGCTACAACTACAGTCAAGGAACCAGCACATCCAGCTATGAAAACAGATTATACTTTTATCTTTGAATTTCACATTTAAAAATTTGCAATAAGATGAAATTTCTGTGTTGAATTTTTATTGTGGTATCTTTATCATTTTAAATCTTAGCATCTCTGGGTCAATTTGGACTGTGAGGTTGTATTCAATCTTGGGTGAGAAACTAAATAAGGCAAGAAGCCTTAGTTTACCGATCACGGTACCCTGAGAGTTAAATGATACGGGATTAACCCATTCCACGGTCTGGGGGAATCCAAACTGTTCACAGGTCCCCCCAAAAGTAGGAGAGATGTGGAGATCATCTCCTCTGCAGAAACCCTGGGGAACATTCGAGTGACTCTGAAGATACTGTCCCAGGTCTCCTTCAGCTGCCCCTGGCCCTTAGTGAATTCCTACAGTGTTGCTCAGGTGACCCCCAACCCCTGCCTGGCCCCTAAGACAGCACTGCCCCAAGTGTCTCAAACTCTCCTTGTCATTCCTAGTGCTGTTGTCATCTGAGACTTCACTCCCTTGACTTCCACGGGGCTGTCCCCACAAGCCCAACACATGTTTTCTATTCTGGCCGTAGGCATGACCCTGAAGCTATGCATGCACCAAGGTAGCAATGGTAACTCAGGCAAAGAAGTGACTTTGCAGTACATCAGTGTCCCATTAAACTCATACAAAATGGTCCTCCAATTTTACCCTTCCCATTGGCCACATCTAAGATACCCACAGCCAGTCAGATAGGACAAGAGATGTGAGACATGGGAATTTGCAGTAGAAAGAGACAGAAGGCTTCAACTAACTTGTAAAAATATATCCCGCAAATTTTCCAAAAGCACATGGCCCCTCCCAAAGCAAACAGAGACCTGAAAGTTTCAGCTCCATTTACCTTTTCTGTCAATCCCCTTCTGCTCCTGACAATCACAGCTTCACAGGCTCAGGGTAACCACTAGAGACTTCAAGGGAAGAAGACATGAGCCTTTGAACAACCCAGGGGCTGGTTCACTCTTAATTTTGGCTGACTTACTGTTGATTTTCACACTCCTTCTCCTTCTCCCCTGCCTCACATACCCCACCTTACCTCACTCCCCATCATCCTCCCCATTAAGCAGGAAGTTTCTAGGGATTTGTTCCTACTCCTCCAAATCCCCCCCAAAATCCCCTCCACGAGGGTGAACATCCTTGGCCCCGAACCAGGCTGTCTCTGCAAGGCCCACCCCTGCCCTCTCATACACATGAAGAATTAGTCAAGCTGAACTTTCTGAGGGGTTTTGGTTGCTGCTCTTGTTGTTCCAGTGAGCTGATTTATTGACGAGCAGCACTGTTTTTCCTCCTCCAAGCCAGGACATGGCAGGCCAGGTTTGGTAGGTGAAGTCAGAAGTATATATGAACTCTGTGTGTGTGTGCATGTGTGTGCGCGTGCATGTGTGTAGATGAGGATGGAAAACACAGTGACAGCCCATTGGTCTCTCAAATAATGTCCCTACCTTTAGGAATGAAAATGGTTCTGGATCCAGGGACATCAACAGTTGCAAGCTGATAGCAGAAGTGAGCTGTCAGATCTGTATTTTGAGGGATATGTGACGTCAGGTCAAATGAATGGAGTCAGGAAGCCAAACATGTTGACATCACTTTATCACCTTGTAGGAATTTTTTCTTTTGGACCTTTTCACTGGGGCATTATCTGACCACTTAGAAATAGAGACTTGGAAGATATCATAGGTCTGTCTCCTATGTTAGACCTGGAGGGATCCTATGGGTGAGGCAGTATTTAGGTATGCTGAACAATAAATGTGACCATCAAAAACAGTCCCCATAATGGATATCATCAAATTGCCTCTTTTAACTATGGTGACATGAGAAAGGGATTTAGAATAAGAAAGTTCCCAGGAGAAGAGGAAGAAATATGGATGTGTGCTGGGGGAAGAGAACTGAAACAGAAGACTAATGAGTCTTGAAGAATGAGATGACCTGGTCCTTCAGACAAGTGGGGGCTGAGAGGCCTGGTCCCACCCCTGGGGGCCCCAGGACCTTGGTCCGGGATGCTCACACTGCTTGAGTCCCAGGTTGAGCAGGTATGATGGGATTCACAGAGAGAGGTGGGATGATCATAAACAGGACTCGAAGAGTCACACAGCACTGGGGATATAGCTCAGCAGCCTAAGTTCCTGCCCGAGAAACTCAGGGTCCTGAGTTCGATTCCCAATACAAAAAAAGTCACATAGCACCACAGCCAGTCATGGATTGGGGAGCTGGAGCAGTGCAACAGACTCCTACTGGTCCATCTGTCCCTTCTTTCCTCTTCAGCCTGAGGGTAAACGGGGTTAAGCGTGGTTAAGAGGGAGCCTGCGATCAGACTTCCAAACATGTGAGAAAGCAACCCCCTGGGTCCCTTCCTCATTCAGAGCTGGGCTCTTAAAGTCCAAAGAGCTTTTCTCCCTTTTCCCACTTTCTGATCCACCCCATTTTCTATGTGTTTCCCTGCCCCAATTTATACATAAAAAAATATTGACCTCCCCCCAAAACTAACAGGGGTTCATTATGGTTTATAGGGATGAGATATGAAGCCATAGATTCAGCTTTTCTGGGAGATCTCCCCCAGACTCTGTTTCTTTCACTTTTTTCCCCATTTTTTTCTTTTCTTTTCTTTTTTTTTTTTTTTTAGTTATTCCCACTCCCATCCACTGTGACTCTGCACAGTTCCTTCCACCCAGCCTGACTCTAAACTTGTGAACCTGGCTGGAGTCCCTGACCTTAGCTTTTTTACCTTCCATCTGAAAAGGTCTGTGAACCCCAGCTCCTTTTCCTACTCTCAGGTAGTTTTCCTGCCCTGTCTCTCCAGCCACCAAGGCTGCCTGGCAAACATAGAGCTACACAGTGCCCTCAGAGGTCCTGGTCATTGTAGCCAGCAATGACTGCATCCTAACCAACCAATGACACACAATTACTTGTACCAGTGTTGCCAAGGCGTGGAGCTGGCAATGGCTGGAAATTTGGCAACCTTCCCCTCACACTCAGGGGCTGGAGGCACAGCTAGCTTGCAGGTCTGGCCAGAGGCATTTGGTTAAGCTGGAACCTATGGGGGAGAGCTTAGACAGAGAAGGAGTTG
>PVJX010045222.1:0-12822 GCA_004027295.1 Dolichotis patagonum | reverse complement strand
CACTCCTCAAAATCATCAGTGAAACTGAAAGGGAATCAATTGTGCCTAACTCATTCCTGAAAGCAAGTATTGCCCTAACACTAAAACCAGAGAAAGACCCAACCCAAAAAGAGGAATACAGTTCAATCTCCCTAATGAAATAGATGCAAAAGTTCTCAATTAAATACTGGCAAACAGAATGCAGCAAATCATCAAAAAGATAATACACCACAATCAAGTGGGATTCACCCCAGGAATGCAGGTATGGTTCAACTTACACAAATCAATTAATTTAATACACCACATCAATAGAGCCAAAGATAAGAATCACATGATTTTGTCAATGGATGCAGAAAAGGCTTTTGATAAGTTCCAACCCTTATTGATTATGAAACCTGACAGAAAACTGGTACAGTTTTTACCTCAATCTGATAAAAGCGATCTATGACAAACCATCAGCTAGCCTCATATTAAATGGTCAAAAACTTAAAGCTTTTACTCAGAAATCAAGAACAAGAGAAGGATGCCCGTTATCACCACTCTTATTCAGTATAGTGCTGGAAACATTAGCCAAAGCAATCAGACAAGAGAGAAATAAATATATTAAGATTAGGAAAGGAGAAATTGAGGTACCATTATTTGCAGATGACATAATACTATACATAGAAAACCCCCCAAACTCCATTGAAAAGCTCCTAGATATAATAAATAAATTCAGCAATTTAGCTGCATACACAACCAACACTCAAAAGTCAAGATCATTCCTGTACACAACAACCAACTCGCTGAGAGTGAAATGAGAGAAGTAACAACCTTCACAACAGCATGCAAAAAATGAAATACTTAAGAATCTATATAACAAAGCCAGTAAAATACCTATTCAGTGAAAAATTATAATACCCTGAAAAAGAAATCAAAGAGGGTCTCAGAAAATGGAAATACATGACTTGCTCATGGATAGGAAGAACACACATTGTGAAAATGGCCTTTATCCCATAATTGTTATACAGATTTAAAGCAACATCCATTAAAATAACATTAGCATGCCTCACAGATCTAGAGAAATCATTCCTAAAATTCATCTGGAATCAGAAGAGATCTAGAATAGCAAATGTAATTCTGGGCAAAAAAGGCAAGGCAGGAGGCATCACAATCCTTTGAATTTATACTACAAAGCTATTGTGTTAAAATCAGCATGGTACTGCATTAAAAGCAGACTTGAAAAGCAATGGAATAGATTAGAAGATAAAGCCACAACTACAAACACTCAGTCACCTTATCTTTGACAAAGGAGCCAAAAATATTTACTGGAAGAAAGATAGCCTCTTTAAAATGTGGTGTGAGAAAAACTAGCTTTCCACATGCCAAAAACCAAAGCTAGACCCATGCCTATCACCATGCACTAAACTATAGTTAAAATTGGATCAAATATATAAATATTAAAACAGAAACACAAAATCTGCTAGAAGACAAAGTAGGTGAAAATCTTAACGATATAGGAACATGCAGAAAATTTGTGAATAAAAATCAAACTGCTCAGGAAATACTTTCCAGAATCAAGAACTGGGATCTCCTCTAATTAAAAAGTTTTTGCATGTCAAAAGAAATCTCAAACAGTGAAAATAAAACCCACTAATTGGGAAAAATTCTTAAGTCAACTGTCCCTCAAAGGACTTATATCTAGATCATATAAAAATTTTAAAAATCAGACCCCCAAAATTCAAAGACCCAATCCAAAAACAGGTATCTGAGATAACTACATAATTCTCAGATGAAGAAATATAAATGGTAAATAAATACATGAAAAACTGTTCAGCATCATTGGTTATTAGAGAAATGCAAATTAAAAGAACACTGAGATTCCATCTCATTCTAGATAGAATGGCCATGATCAAGAAAACCACCATTCACAAATGCTGGATAGGCTGTGGGGAAAAAGAAACAATTCTGCACTGTTGGTGAGAGTGTAGATTGGTGTAACCACTGTGGAAATCATTTTGATGGTTCCACAACAAGCCTAGATTGATTTGACCCAGCTATTCCACTTTTGGGTATATTCCCAGAAAAACTGAAAACATCATTTTACAGTGATATATATGCACCCATGTTTATAGCAGCACAATTTGTAGTAGCCAAATATTGGAAACAACTTAATGCCCATCAACTGAGGAATGGATAAAAAAAGATGTGGTATTTTTATACAATGCAGTACTACTCAGCTATAAATAAGGATCACATTGAGCCCTTTATATCTAAATGACTGTGACTTGAAACTATACTCATAAGCGAAATAAATCAAACTCACATATAAATGCCATATTGTATTGTCTCTTCTAGTGAAAGAAACAAAGAGTAAATAAGACACAAAATCTTTAATAAAAATTATGAAATGTTAAGAAAATGCTCAAATGGGAAATAATAACTCAGCAAAAAGCAGAAAAAAGGAAGGGTAAATAAAAAAAGATATAAATTTTTATATACACATTTAAGAAAGTTAAGACGATAGTGGTACTAATTGTATCAGTTATTGGAACAAAACAGTTAACATTCATAGGATTAGATAAATTTTGCATGTTTATATATGGTAATCTGAGTAACTCTTCTGAAGATAATTATGCAGAGTAACAACCTTAGTTATGTTTCTACCAACTTGTTTTAAAAGCCTATATTGTTATTCTTTTTGGTCTCTTTGTTACTGGTATTTGACACTTGTTTGCTGTTTTTCTCATAATTTGTTGTGTTTTATTTTTCCCCATAGTACAGAAATTACAGATGTACATATAAGGCTTATACATGCCTAGTACTTCTCCTAGAGAGTTTAAAAGAATTGATTTTATTATGTGTGATGGTATGAATGTCGACTTTGATGAAAATGAGACATTTTGGTAGCTATTGCTGATTTCCTATCTTGTTGTGAAGTGCCTTACTGTTTCTATTCTTCTTTTTTTGACTGGTTTTAGTATGTTTTCTGTTATTAAATTGCAATATGTTTGAAGGTATGGACAGTTCTAGTGAAGAGAACAAGAGACATTATGGTAGCCATTGTTGATTTTCCTGTTGTCTGGTTTTGAAGGCTTGTAATGCTTTCATTCTTTTGTTTTGATCGATTTTGTACTATTTTGTCTTGTTTGAATTCATAGTGTCTAAAGATACAGATAACTGTCTCAAAGGAAAAAAGAGACATTATTGTAGCCACTGCTGATTTCCTCTTGTGTTGTTTTGAAATCCTGTGATGCTTGCACTGTTTTATTCTTATCTTCCTTGTTTTGTTTTGTTTTGTTTTGTTTTGTTTCATTCTCTTTAAATTCAAAAAATAAAAAATAAACCAGGTTAAAGATTAGGGCCTTATTATCTCAATAAGATCTGTGTGAAGATAGTCATATAATCATTTCCTAGTGCATGGGTCCTTTTGAGCTGAAAGTCTAAGATATTATTGTCCATAACACTGAGAGAAATATAATGTAATATTTAAAGAGGAAGTAGAAAACATATAACAGTCTTAACTCTTAATGACCCACATACAAATATCATACCCACTAATCAAAATTATCAACCATTCATTTACTGACCCCCCCAGCTCCATGTAATATCTCAGTATGATGAAATTTTGGCTCCCTATTAGGAATCTGCCTTGGGTTACAAGTTACCACAGGATTATTTCCAGCAATGCACTACACTGCAGATACAACTACTGCATTTTCATCCGTCACTCACATCTGTCGAGATGTTAATTATGGCTGACTAATCCAATACCTGCACGCTGATGTGGCATCTATATTTTTCATCTTCCTCTACCTCCACATTGGATGAGGTATTTACTATGGATCTTATACATTTCTAGAAATTTGAAATATTGGAGTCCTAGTCTTATTTGCAGTTATAGCTACTGCTTTCATAGGATATGTATTACTATGAGCACAAATATCATTCTGAGATGCAACTGTAATCACAAACCTCCTATCAGCAATTCCCTATGTTGGAATAGCCCTTGTCAAATGAATCTGGAGGTGAGTTTTTAGTTGACAAAGCTACTCTAACACAATTCTTCACTTTCCCCTTCATTCTATTCTTTATTATCTCAGCTCTAGTCATAGTATATCTGTTATTCCTTCATGAAACAGGACCAAATAACCCCTCAGGACTTAATTCTGACTCCGATAAAATCTCATTCCACCCTTACTACACAATTAAAGGTATTATAAGATTCCTATTTGTAGTGCTAATACTTTTATCCTCAGTCTTTTTTTTACCCGACCTCCTTGGTGATCCAGATGGTTTTGAAGGATTGTAATGCTTTCATTCTTTTGTTTTGATCGATTTTGTACTATTTTGTCTTGTTTGAATTCATAGTGTCTAAAGATACAGATAACTGTCTCAAAGGACAAAAAGAGACACCCCAGCCAACCCTCTAAACACACCTCCACACATTAAGTCATAGTGATACTTACTATTCCCATATGCAATTCTCTTCTCCATTCCCAACAAACTAGCGGGAGTTTTAGCCCTTGTATCCTCAATCCTAATTCTAGCCTTATTCCCAATACTACACCTATCAAAACAATGCAGTATAACATTCCACCCCCTAAGCCAATGTATTTTATGACTGCTAGTAGCTAACCTACTCATTCTCACATGAATTGGAGGCCAACCAGTTGAATATCCTTACATCACAATTGGTCAACTAGCATCCATTATCTATTTCTTTACTCTCCTAATCCTTTTCCCACTAGCAAGCACAATAGAAAACAAAATCCTAAAGTGAAGAGTTCCAGTAGTATAAAAAATCACTCTTTTTTTAAAACCAAAAATAGAAACAAATGTTTTCCCAGGACACGCAGTTCAAAGAAGAGACAAAAAGCCACATCATCAGTACCCAAAACTGAAATTTTTATCAAACTATTCCTTGACAACATAAACACATGTTCATATAGTGCTACATGCATTTACACAATGCACTCCCCCACATGCTCTATGTACTTAGTGCATTAATGCATATCCCCATTAAGTAAATGTACTAGTACATAATACGCAAGATAAGACATGAACCATCACACATATAATCAACATTAAACTTTTATCCCCATGGATATTAAGCAAGTGTATAAAAATATAGATGTACATAAACCATTAATCCTTTTATTCCACTTAACCTTTATAACAATAAGACTATTCATTACCAAAATACCACGATTCTTACATAAGACACTCATTCCATCATTAGACATACACCATTAAGTCAAATAAGTCCTTGTCAATATGACTATCCCTTTCCTCTAATCAATCTCTTAATCTACCACCCTCGTGAAACCAGCAACCTGCTAGACAGGTATCTCCCTGCTTGCCCTTGGCCCATAACATGTGGGGGTTTCTAACAGAGATCTTTAAAAGACATCTGGTTCTTACTCCAGGGCCATAACATTAAAACCGCTCATTTGTTTCCCTTAAATAAGACATCTGGATGGACTAATGACTAGACTGGCCCATGTTGAGCATAAGTGGGATTTCATGCATTTGTTATCTTTTTTTATTTTCGGGGATGCTATGACTCGCCATCACTGTCAAAGGCATGGATCCATTCAATTAGATTGTAGCTGGACTTATGAATGAAGTATCCTTACTCCACTGGAAGAGAGGTCACTGGGAATTCTTTTAATGCTGGGAGGACATCTTTAAACATATATGTACATATGTATACGTGTGTGTACATACGTGTAAGTGCATGTACATATGTGTACGTGCATGTATGCGCCATTTATAGCAACAAGTACCTATTAACAAACCCTTCTTACCCCCTATTAAAACACTATTCACTTTATAGGCCTATACACCCACACAATGTACATTCACTCCTGCCAAACCACAAAAACAAGGATCAATCTGCACCCAAAATAGTATATTAACACTCCCCTACCTGTTACACTGATACAGCACAAAACCCATCGCATTAATAGAATGTAACCCTTGCCCCCCTCGGGGGGGATACCCATTCTATGAACCACATAATGTTTTGCCTATGAGGTCGATGTAGCTTATAAATAAAGCAAGGCACTGAAAATGCCTAGATGAGTCTCTAACTCTATAAACAACAGGTTTGGTCCTAGCTTTTTTATTAGTTGTTTGCAGAGTTATACATGCAAGAGTCATCACAGCAGTGAGAATGCCCTCTAAACCATAAAGGCTAAAAGCAGCAGGGATCAAGCACACTACAAAGGAGCTCATAACACCTTGCTTTGCCTCACCCCCACGGGAGACAGCAATAATAAAAATTAAGCACTAAATGAAAGTTTGACTACCTCATGCAACTACTAAGGGTTGGTAAATTTCGTGCCAGCCACCGCAGTCACAGAATTAATCCAAACTAATAAATTCCTGGCGTAAAAAGTATTTTAGAAATATAAAAAATAAGACTAAATTTTATCTAAGTGGTAAAAAAACTCCAGCTAAAACGTAAGCCAGAAACGAAACTAATCTTAATGTATCTGAATACCCGAAAGCTAAGACCCAGACTGGGATCAGATACCCCACTATGCTTAGCCATAAACATAAATTTTACACAAGAATTTTCGCCAGAAAACTACTAGCAACATTTTAAAACTCAAAGGACTTGGCGGTGCTTTATATCTACCTAGAGGAGCCTGTTCTATAATTGATAAACCCCAATATACCTCACCACTTCTTGCTAATACAGCCTATATACCGCCATCTTCAGCAAACCCAAACATAGGAGAAAAGTAAGCATAAATATACTACATAAGAACATTAGGTCAAGGTGTAGCCGATGAAGTGGGAAGAAATGGGCCACATTTTCTCACTAAAGGACAACAAACACAAATCTTTATGAAAACTAGAGATCTGAGGAGCATTTAGTAGTAAATTGAGAATAGAGAGCTGGCCATGAAGCACCTACACACTGCCCGTCACCCTCCTCAAATAGCCAAAATTTTCTAAAACCCAAAATTAACACCTATGAGAGGAGACAAATTGTAACAAGATAAGCATACTGGAAAGTTTGCTTGGAAACAAAGTGTAGCTTAAAACAAAGCATCCGACCTACACTGGGAAGATTTCAATTATCAATGACCACATTGAACACACTTTAGCCCCAAAACTACCAATCATAATTATTATATAAACCATAAAACAAAACACTTATCTTAAAAAGTATAGGAGATAGAACCTTTTTTCTGGTGCTGTAGTGACAGTACCGCAAGGGAAAAATGAACGATAAAAAACAGTAAAAAGAAAAAAGCATAGATTACCCTTACTACCTTTTGTAAAATGAGTTAACTAGAATTAACTTGGCAAAGAGCTGAAGTCAATGACCCTGAAACCAAACGAGCTACTTCTGAACAGCTAGCAGAGCAAACTCATCTATGTGGCAAGACAGTGAGAAGATTTTGAAATAGAGGTGGTGATAGTTGGTTATCTAAATAAGAATTTCAGTTCAGCTTTAAATTTTCCCAAAATAATCCCAAATCTAATGAAAACTTAAAACTTAACTTAAAGAGAAGCAGTTCTTTAAAACAAGGAAACAACCTTCAACAGTTGGTAAACAAATAAAACTACCATAGTTGCCCTAAAAGCAGCCATCAATTAAGAAAGCATTGAAGCTCAACAAACTCTACAACGTCCAATTCCAACAAAATCATATAACAGTCTTAATAATGAAATTGAAATTTTCAAGTTTCTTTACTAGAGATGAGTTTTATTTCCTGGCTCTTTACTATCTGCTCACTTACTTGTATCCTGAGTCCTTTTGTTTTCCATAAAGCCCATGTGTCCAGTTGAGTAGATTTTTCAGCCTGCTTCTGATCACAGAAGCTTGCCATCTCTGAATCTTTTTTTTAAAATGGCTGATTATAATTGTATATATTTATGGAGTATGGCATCTTAATTATCATGATTCAATACATGTGTATAATGTATAAAAGTGAAGACAATTTAATTGCATATTCAATTCTTTAAGCATTTTACACTTCTTGGAATTAGGAATTTTTGAACACAATACCTCCCTTCAAGTTATTTAATTTTATATTTTCTCTTTCTTTATTCAGGTCAAGATGATTTAACAATTTTTAAACTATGAGTTTTTAATGAATATATCTTGGACTCAATTATATAAAAGCCAGACCCACAAAGTTTCCAGATAAGCCATTTTATATGGTGTGGTCTATGTGAGACTAGATTCTTCTTTTTTTTGACTAGATTCTTAAAAAGAACTTTTGGCAATCTTAAAATTGTCTGTGAGGCACCATCTGTTTGATGTCTCAAACAGTGTTTCATTTTACTGATTTTTCTTTTGTCTTCTTTATTTTTAATTTTCAGAAGTGTCTCCCTAAGTTAGCAGTGTTAGTCTGAACATGAGATGTTCCTGCCTCCCTCTTCCAGAGTGCTAGGCTGATGAACATGCCTGTTTAAAAAAATATTTCTCATGAGCACACTCTTAGCTTCTTTATTTTTTTACACAAAGTCCCTGTTTATTGGTTTGTTTTAAACTTGAAACCTTTTATTTATTTATTTATTTATTTACTTACTTACTTACTTACTTATTCATTGGAAATCACATGAAAATTTTATTGTCTCACTTATGTAGTATTTGCTGAGCATTTATTATATGTGAAGCTTCTAGCAAGATACTGAGGACACAAGAGGGAACAGATAGCATATGGTTTCTCATGGATCTGATTTTCTAGACTATTCTGACTGAATATATCCTCATATTTACAGGAAGGGAGCTATAATTTTACCTTTTTAGTCCAATAAATTCTGGTTATGGCTCTTAATATTTCCTTTAGAATTTTGTTTGAAAGACACAACATTTTTTCTCCTGATTTTAATTCTTCTTCCCCTCCTTATTTACAAAGGTTGTTTACATTTTGTACAACTTTTATTTTTTTTATTTTTCTCTTCCTTCCTTTCCCCATCCATAGCTCTCTTTCCTTTTGAATAATTACTTACTATTTCACAATATCTAATGTGCATTTTAGTCCTTACTTACGATTTCAATCTCTCACATGAAGGAAACAATTTAATATTTACATATGTGTGTCTGGTTTATTTCACTTAAGAGTTTGATATCAACATGCATTCATCTATTTTGCAATGTCTTAAGTTTATTACCCTTGATGGCTGAGTAGTACTTTGGGAGTTGAATAGCAGTAGCTATCTGTATCCATACTGCACTCTATGCAAAAACAACAACAAAAAAAACCCTGATACCATCACCATTCTTCAAGGTAATCTCTAAAGTATGATCCTGACCACATAGCCATATAAAATGTTTTGATTTTTATGTCAGTATGTCATTACTAGTGGTAAAATATTTTCCAGTTATTTTTTCCATAACATCATACTTGAAAGAATGTTACTTAATACATCAACCATTATATTATGTATATATTTTTTATTTTATTTAAAGAGAAAACAAAACAAACCCAAAAAACACAGAAAAAAGGGTAGCAACAATACAAGATCATCCTTTTTATAGCTAAGTAATATTCCATTGTATAAAATTACCACAGCTTTTTTATGCACTCTGTGGTTGATGGGCATCTCAGTTGTTTCCAAGATTTAGCTATTACAAATTGGGATGCTATGAACATGGGTGCACATATATCAGAGTGATATGACCTTTACGGTTTTTCTGTGAATATACCCAGGAGGGGAATAGCTGGGTTGAATGGAGCTTCCAGTCCTAGACTTCTGAGAATTCTCCAAAGTGATTTCCATAGTGATTGCACCAGTCTACACTCCCATCAAGAGTGGAGAAGTGTTCCTTTTTCCCCACAGGCTCACCAACATTTGCTATCAGTTGATTTCTTGATGGCAGCTATTCTTTCTGGTGTGAGATGATATCTCAGTGTTATTTTAATTTGCATTTCTCAAAATATCAGTGATGGTGAACATTTTTTTCATGTATTTATTTGCCATTTGTACATCTTCTGAGAACTGTGTGTTCATCTCAGATCCCCATGCTTGCAGAGGGTGTTTGAATTTAGGGGGCTTGATGTCTTTCAATTCTTTATATGTTCTTGATATAAGTCCTTTGTCTGAGGGGTTGCTGGCTAAAATTCTTTCCCATTTGGTGGGTTTTCTTTTCACTCTGTTGGTGGTTTCTTTTGATGTGCAGAAAGTTTTCAATAACATGAGATCCCAGTTGTTGATTCTGTGAAGTGTTTCCCATGCAGTTTTCATTTTGTTCATGAATTCCTTGCCTATCCTTATGTCTCCAAGACATCTACCTACTTTATCTTCCAGGAAATTTAGTGTTTCTGTTTTCATGTTGAGGTGTTTGTTCAATTTAGACTTTAGTTTTGTGAATGGTGATAGGCATGTGTCTAGTATCAGTCTTCTGCATGTGGAGAGCCAGTTTTTTCAACACCATTTATTAAAGAGGCTATCCTTCTTCAGGTGAACGTGTTTATCTCCTTTGTCAAATATCAGGTGGCAGAGTGTCTTTGTACTTACACTTGCATCTTCTAATCTGTTCCAATGGTCCTCATGTCTATTTATTTGCCAGTACCATGCTGATTTTATCACTGTAGCTTTGTAGTACAGTTTCAAGTCAGGAATTTGGATACCTCCTGCCTTTCCTTTATTGCCCAGAATTGCCTTTGTTATTCAAGTTTTCTTCAGTTTCCAAATGAATTTTAGGAGTGTTTTTTCTAGATTTGTGAGGTATGTCAATGGTATTTTTATTGGGATTGCACTAAATCTGTATAACAGTTTTGGGAGCATGGATATTTTCACAATGTTTGTTCTTCCTTTCCAAGAGCAAGGAATATCCCTCCATTTTCTAATATCCTCTTCAATCTCCTCTTTTAGCCTAGTATAATTTTCAGCATAAAGGTCTTTTACATTCTTACTTAGGTTGACTCCTAAGCATTTCATTTTTTTAGATGTTATTGTGAAGGGCAATATTTCCATATTTCTCTCTCTGTGAGTTTCTTGTTTGTGTACAGGAATGCTATTGTCTGTGTATCCAGCTACACTGCTGAATTTGTTTATTACCTCTAGCAGTCTTTTAATGGAGTTTTTTGGGTCTTCTATATAGAGTACCATGTCATCTGCAAATAGTGATAATTTAACTTCTTCCTTTCCTGTCTTTATTCCTTTTCTTTCTCTCTCTTGTCTGATTGTCCTGGCTAGTGTTTCCAGAACTATATTGAAAAGGAGTCTGTCTTGCTTTTGATTTTAACATGAAATTTTTCAATTTTTGTTTATTTAGTATAATATTGGCTGTTGGTTTGTCATAGATGGCCTTCATAAGGTTGAGTTAGACACCGTGTATTCCAAGTTTCTGATGGGTTTTTATCACCAACAGGTGTTGGACCTTATCAAAAGTTTTTTCTGCATCTATTGAGATGACCATGTGGTTTTTGCTTTTGGCTCTGTTGCTGTGATTTATCACATTTATTGATTTGCATATGTTAAACCATCACTGCATTCCTGAAATAAACCCCACTTGGTCATGATGCATTATCTTCTTGATAATTTGCTGTATTCTATTTGCCAGTATTTTATTGAGAATCTTTGCATCTATGTTCATTAGTGAGACTGGCATATCATTCTCCTTTTTGGTTGGGTCCTTCTCTGGTTTTGGTATGAGAGTAATGCTTGCCTCCAGGAATGATTTAGGGAGGATTGCTTTCTTTTTAATTTCATTGAACAGTTTAAGGAGGATTGGCCTCAAATCTTCTCTAAATTTTCTGCTGCATTCAGCAGTGAATCCACCAGGACCTGAGCTTTTCTTTGTTGGTAAGCTTTTATTACATTTTCAATTTCAATAGCTGATACTGGATTATTCAAAATTGCTAGATCTTCTTGGTTGAGCTTTGGTAGTTCATATATTTCTAGAAATCTGTCCATTCCCTCTCTGTTTTCTACTGTATGTGAGTAGAGATTTTCAAAGTAGGTATTCATGATCTTTTTAATTTCCATGGGACTTGTAGCATTTTGCCCTTTTTCAATTCTTATTGCATGAATTTGGTTTTTGTCTTTCTTTTTCTTTATAAGGTTAGCTACAGGTTTGTAAATTTTGATTATTCTCTCAAAAACCCAGCTTTTTGATTAATTAGTTCTTTGTATTTTTTTAGTTTCAATTGCATTGATTTCTGCTCTAATTTTTACTATTGCCTCTCTTCTATGAGCTTTGGGTTTAACTTGCTCTTCTTTTTCTAGAAGCTTGAGATGAAGCATTATGTTGTTTATTTGTAATCATTCTGTTTTCTTGATATGACCATTTATTGCTATATATTTCCCTCTTAAGATCACTTTCATTGCATCCCATAGATTACAATATGTTGTTCCACATTTTCATTGAATTGTAGCCCACAGGTTGTTCAAAAAGTTGTTTTTTAATTTCCATGTATGCATGCAGGTTTTACAATTTCTTTTGTCATTAATTTCAAATTTCCTTGCACTATGGTCAGATATTATGCATGGGATAATTTCAATACCCTTGCATTTACTTAAGGAAGTTTTATGGGATAATACATTTTCTATTTGGAAGAATGTCCCATGTGCACCTGAGAAGAATGTGTATTCTGGTGTGGCTGTGTGAAACACTCTGTAAACATCTACTAAGTCCAATTACTTGCAGGTATGATACAGTGCTATCACTTCTTTGCTGACTTTTTGTCTAGTTGATCTATCTCTTTTTGACAATGGGCTGTTAAGGTCCCCTGTAATAATTGTGTTCTTGTGTATTTTGTTTTTCATGTCCATTAGTATCTGTCTTATATAGTTGGGTATTCCATGTTTGGTGCATATATATATATATATATATATATATATATATATATATATATAATTGTTAGTTCTTCCTCTTGAATTTTTCTGCTT
>PVJX010045221.1:0-12823 GCA_004027295.1 Dolichotis patagonum | reverse complement strand
GTGAAGTTAACTAACATATAAATGGTTTCTACATTATTACTCTAAATTACAGTTTGAAATCACCCATAAATTGCAAGTTTCAGTGTTAAAAAATAAACATTATTAATAAACATGTTAAAAAATAAACATTTTCAACAACAGTTTTAAAGAGATATACTGAGCAACCTTATGTCAAAGAGGTCACAATTCTGTATAGTTTGACAAATCATTCTTCAACATTGTGTAAATGAATTTAGGATGAAAACTAAATTGTGAATAACTCTGAGGTAAGTAAAATAATGAAATTCACAATTTGAAACATGCACTGTTGTTAAAGAGATTGTGACTGGTGGGTCTGACAATAAAGATCGTGAATGAACAATGCCATATGTCAAAACATTTTCAGAAAATTCAATGCAAAAATATTTTTAAGGAGTCTCATAATATGAATGCAAATGTCTAATTAAAATTTGAAAATAGCATGACATCAAAATTTCCTAGAACAGCAAAACTCATAAATATAGACAGGCTTTAATCAACTATTATATTAGCAAAATGCATTTGATATTATTTAATACAAATTAATGCATCATGAATATGGCAAAATCATTTCAGGAATACAAAAACGATTTCACATTCAGAAATCTATACATAAAACGCATATTAAGAATCCTAAAAATATGTCACTTTGTCTATTTAAATGGACATAGAAAATGTAGTTGGTTTTTTCCAATGTTGATTCATGTTCAGTGAAAAAATAAAATCTTTCAATCTGCAAAATGATATTCAGGAAAAATTATAGATATTGTCAAACTTAACATAAAAATTTAAATGTTTTGCCCGAAATAAGAGGAAAAGCACACTCTGAGCACTGCTAGTAAACTCAGTGAAGAGCCTGTCTAGGACAATAATATAATAAACTGAGATACATTGATTAAGAATGCAGACGTGAGCCGGACATGATGGCCTGTAATCCCAGCACACTGGAGACTGAAGCAGGTGGGTCACTGTAAGTTCAGGGCCAGGCTGGGCTACACTGTGACTCAAGGCTATTCTGAATTGCACTGTGGAACCCTGTCTCCAAAAGAGAGAGAGAGAGAAAAAACAGAATACAGAAGTGAAATATCTCCATGAATATCTTCATACCTTACTTAGAAAATACAAAGGGATAAATAGTTGGCAAAATTAGCACAAAGATTTAACAATGTCACAAAAAGCAAAGTCAATTAAGAAAACTTGGTAGTATATGCACATAACAAAATTATATTGGAAAACATAACTGGAGAAAATGAAATGTAAAATGATATTGACAACTGTTAAATAGTTTGAAATGAAAACATTTAAATATGCAAATGAAATGTACAAATCTACTAGCTCAAAATTGGAAAACAGTTTGAAGAAAGTAAAAATACCCAAAACACCTCCCAATCACATTTACCACTACACAAAAACATGCATACTATATGCATTATGTGTGTTTCTAGCCTTTATCGAAATATTTCGATGAGAAAATCCTCATTTATCTATTTACCTATATCTATCTATCCTTATTGCAGCATGATTTATAATGAGTTTAAATTGGAAGAAATTCAAATGTCCATTACCAATACATTAATGGTTGCAATAAAAATGTATAAATTATAGCAATAAAAATATATACATTACAACTTTAGAAAAATAGTTCAATCTCAAAATCATAAAACTTACCCAAAGAATGTTTCAAAATTGATACAAAAAGACTAATTTTCCAATTTTGTAAAGCTCAAAACATGGGGAAATATTCTGTTCTTGAAAATCTAGCCAGTAAGTTACCTTTGGGAAGGAGGGAATTCTTTTTGACTGAGAGACGCACTAACCCAGGTAGAGATTGTTTCATTTTTTACACCTGAGTAGCAGTTTCATGATGCTGCTTACTTTGTGAAAAATCATTGAACCTCATAGTTAGCCCAGTTTCTCACTATGTCTGACAGTTCTATAAAAAAATAAAAGGAATCACCTTCATGAAACTTCTTGATGGTTTAGTTTATTTCTTGATAAACCTTCCTTCTTACAGAAAAATTAAGATTCTAACATATATTGAGCAACATATATTCTACTGTGGTGTAACAGTAGGAGAACTTCATTAGTATGTATGTCTAATAAATGTTAATTTTTTAATTGAGAAAAACTTTTCTGTAAGAATGTTGAAGGGTGAAACAGAGCAAGTTATGGCTTCAGTCTTGGTGTCCCCCCAAAGCCTCATGCAGTCATGGGAGTGGGCTTCTAGAGTCTGTGAATGCCTCATGGTCCAATGCTGGGGTTATCGGTGTGAGTGCTACACCCACGTGGGTGTGGCCCCTGTACAATACAAGGGACAAAAGAGTCTTCTCTTTGTGCTCCCACTGTTTGCTCTCCTTACTTCTGTTTTCCACCTCCATGAACTGTTGCCCTCAGCCATGCACCATTCTGCCTTGGAGCCAGCTGATTATAGACTGAAACTTCCACAAACTGTAAGTTAAATAAACCTTTCTTTCTTTCATTTTGTGCATCAGGTATGTTGTCTCAGCAATGAGAGAAAAGTAACTAAGAGAAAGAGAGAGAGAGAGAGAGAGAGAGAGAGAGAGAGAGAGAGGGCGCTAACATTTCTGTTTCACATTGCAAAGTTTTACCTTGACTTAATAAGACAGACAGCTATCTTGGCTGCACCTTACAAGAATATTTCACCAGTGGCATTGCATGGAGCTACAGTGCAGAGCAATACTAAAAAAGCAAACTGACTTTTAGCCCATTTCGTTTCTGTTTTAAAACCCTATGTCAGTTGCTTCCTCACCTCCAATACACAATTATCATTAGGTAGCCACTTGCATACTACATGCACATGTGTATTTCTGGCACTTACCAGCATATCTCAGTCACAAAAACCTCATCTACAACTTTAAGAAACACAAAGGAGCAGAATTACAGAGCATAACGGCTCAGGATCTGAACAGCGACATTTGATTTCACCCTGTCATTTCTTGCTTTACCTTTTACTATCTAGAACCCTAAGTATTAATTTTATTTTAACCCAACATTTAAAAGACATTTTATTTATCCTCTTTGGCTTCAATGTACAACTGTACAATTGTATAATTTTTTAAGCATCTGTGCTTTGCCAGGGTTTGCTTTGTTATTGCTTTGTTATTGGAAACTGAAATGTGAAACGGACCTCATCCTTTTGGAACCCAGTTTGTAGTTTCGTGAAAGTAAAGAAGAGTGGACGGCTGACTACTTTAATTTAATATACCTGAGTGATAATTTTAACATTGAATGAATATGCTTCCTTAATCTGTTCTCACACACTGTGACTGCCTCTCCGTTCTTTCCCGTCCGCAAAAGACCCGCAACTCACTTAACTGACTCACTCTCCTTAAAACACATTGCTCATTACACTCACGTTTTTGCTTGAGGACTCTTGGCATAATCCTTCTTCTTTTTTAAATAAAAAACAAAGGCCTTTGCTTGGCAGGAAGGTCCATGAGATTATTTTCCAGAAAAACTTTCAGCATCTATGTAGTGCATACTGAATGGGAAGCTAGCACTTTGATGGTTTGGTGTACTCATCTGTCTTCATTCTTCTATTAAAGCATAACTCTAGGATGTCAGAGAATAAACCACATTAATGGATGTAATTCAGAAATATTTTCATGCACCTTGATCTTATTAGGAGCCTAATTATTTTACTACATAATGAAATGAGTCTATGCCATAATTTCCTCAGAAAAAAATAGGGCAGGAATAAAAAAAAATCAAATCTAATCATATTGAAAAATGTGCAGTGATTTTTAAATCAAATTTCTAAATGGTGGTATATTCAAATATAGTTTTTCATTAGTTAGGCACAAAGGCACCTAGGAAAATTCCAATATTGAAACAATACTAAAAAAATACCTTTCAAAATAAATATCCCTTTGTCAGGCATGGTGGTACACTCCTGTAATCTCAGCACTGGGGAGGCTGAGGCAGGAGGGTCATTGAAAGTTCCAGAGCAGCCTGGGCTAAGAAGTAAGCTCAAGGCCGGCTTGGACAGTATAATAGGACCCTGTGTCAAAAGGCAAAATAAGTAAATACACAAATAAATCCCTGGTGGGTAATAGAGATTTACCTTGTCTCCCTGTTTTGTGGAAAACTGGATCTCTATCAGATATAATTGCTGTGGAACAGAGAACGGATTAGATGGGATAGTTATTTTACAAAGTATCAAAGTCAGGGCTGTTTATTAGTTGTGACTATTGAAAAATAAAGTTATAAAATAGAACAAGTGAGCAGAACTAATACATTATTCAGTCTCATCATTCCTTCAAAAGCACAGTGCAGCGATCAAAGGGGTGGTTTAGGGATCAAATCTGGGACCTGAAGGACAACCACCAGCTGAACCGCAGAAGGTAAATCAGTCGGCATTTACTGGTTTTCCTGATTCAAAACCCACCCTTTTCCCATCTGAAAGCAGTGCTGCAGTTTAGTAAGTTAAAATATAAATCTCAAAATAATTCTTAGCACAATTATTAATCATAGTTTTACATAAAGAATTGATTCTTATTTTTGTTATTTTCTTAGATATAAACACTGGCATTCATATCCTCAAAAAATGTTGGTTTTCTAGACCTAAACAAGGTTTGCCAGCTTTTTAATCGCCCCATGAGTCATATTCATTACATCAAATAAAGAATTCAAGCTTTTCTTCCTACCATCCCCAGAACAGTGCTAAAGCCTGTGCTTTCATGTGATGCCACTGAATTATTTTGAAGATTTAAATTTCTAATAGTTTAAATACATAGAAAGTTTAATTTTGTCAGGCTAGTGTGTTGTCTGTGTGCACTGAAAAAAAAATAGACAAATTCAAAATGGTTGAATTCTCTAATCAGGACCTTGTTTGTTTAACTGAAGAAAGAGGAAATTCAAATTAATTGAAAATCACCTTTTATCAACATAATCTATGTAAATTTCATGTACTTTCATGATTAAAACAAGCATGTGTCTCCAGTGTCTAATTACATGCCAACAGATATTGTATTCCAGATTTTATAGTTGACAAATATTTTTACATATCTGAGGAAATATTAAATTATATTTAAATATATCTGTCAAATAAATTATCCATAACTCAGTTGTCTATATATCTGTCAATATCTATTACTCTTTTATTATAAGTGGTTTGAGTCTTACTGTTTTCTGTTTTTAATAAGCATCAATATCGTTCTTCACAATGCTCGGCTGAATTTATATTCTCAAATACTCCCAGTTACAGCTATATATTTACAATGATAACTCTAACATTCATATACTGTATACAGAACACACACACCCTCTTTTCTAGTCTACTTTTGTCTAGTGAGAGGTACTGATTTAAAATCAGTTCAAAATTTATACCAAAGGAATTTTTTTTCAGTGCCTGGACAGTACCAAGTAACAGAAACGCCCTAACAGCTGATTGCTGGTTTATTGCACTGATTTCCCCTCCTTGTTAAATAGGAATGAGTGTTTCAAATGCAGTCCTTCCCTGCGCTGCCCCAGTGGCCTCAGCAAACTCCAGCCCCGTGGCTGCCTGTGCCGGACTGGGCTCCTGGTCGCCATCCTGGTGCTGAACCCCGGGGTGCCGGAGATGGAGAGGGCACCGCAGAACCAAATCCAGGTTCTCTGTCTGAGCCCCAGGGCCCAGTGGGACTCTCCTCTGTGCCTCTTAGCAACCTGATCGGCCTGCGGGTAGCCAGCATGCTTTTTTGCTATTATTTTTGTATTTTGTTTCTCTGCTGTTTCTGAAATTGAACTCAGGGCTGGTGGCAGCACAGAGAGGTGCCCTTCACCCAGCCCCACCCCAGCCGCAGCTGTCCTGGCCCACACAGGCTGCAGGACTTCTAAGGGCAGCTTCCAGCAAAGCTGCCTAACTGCTCTAATTGTCTGTCACACAGTCCTGCAAAGCCCCCACCAAAGGCACACTCAACACCCAGGCTGGCCCAGAGCCACCTCGGCTCAGCAGCGGAGCCTGTGTGGACTCGCCCAGGGTTTCCTGCATTTACCTTGCTCTGCAAGGACTGGAGAAAGTCAAAAAGCATTTTTACTAGGAAGAGAAAGAAAGGAAGGGAGGGAGGAAGGGAGGGAGGGAGGGAGGGAGGGAGGAAGGAAGGGAGGGAGGGAGGGAGGGAGGGAGGAAGGAAAGACGGAAGGGAGGAAGGAAGGAAGGAAGAAAGGACAGAAGGACGGAAGGAAAGAAGAATAAGAAAACAAGAGCTTCATATTTAGTATTTCAGAAAAGAACAGGTTGATTCATATGACCAAGTATTGCAGTCTCTGTTAGACAAACTATTAGGCCAAACTTTACTATTTCTATTGAGATAAAAGCAATTATACCAGTTTAATGTTAAAAACAGAATCGCGGTATACTTGTAATACGAAAAAACCGTAAATTTGCATTCACTTCTGTTTCCTGGTATAAACTACAGCATGTCCATGTATTTGTACAATCTTGTTTCACAATTTTTTCACACCTGCCTCTGTAATTTTTGATGGTCTTAGGTAGGCTCGGAGTCCTATTAACCATGACTCTCTTGAGATCTTCAAAGCACGATGCTGATTTGTTGATGTTTTTGAAATAGCACAGGATACTCAAAGTTTCTGGGCAGACTAAGGGACGTGTCCTCCGCCTTAGCGCTCGCGTCACAGCGGTATAAGGAGACAGTTCATGGGAGGATGCCCACGAGGTGCGGGCAGCATCGCAGTCCAGGAAGAAACCCTGTGGGCAAGCCGCTGCCCTACTAGTAAGAGGCACACCTGCTCTTCACAGAAATGCACACCGAGCCGCTTTTTCTTCTCAAAAATTCCCCTAAAACTTTTAAAGACACCAGTAGCTGCACATCATCAAATTTAATAAAAAGAAACGGAGGCAAGCAGAGGGTTGGAGGTCACATGAGGTATTTGATGGAACCACGGTATCTGAGGTAGTCAGAGAACAGACTGACCAAGTCACAGGGAAGGCAGTGTCTGAGGAGAGTTTGTCAGGCAGAGATGTAAAGGAAGAGAAAGATCATCCAATAAACAGGTGTTCAAAGATTAGCTGGTTTTGCAATTATGGGTCGTTGCTTTTATGTTTTTTTTCTCCTAAAAAAACAAAACCAAAGATTCTGTACTCAAAGTAAAGTTCATACAGAGACAAATCATGTTAAACTTTCAATTTATCATTTGCTCAAAGGCTTGTAAGTGTCTTTAGCAGGTATTTATCTTAAATTTAAACTCTGGCTGATAACCAAGCTCATGCTATGTCATGTACTTACCATTTAGCATGCATACATCGAGCTTTATCTAGGTTTAGATCTGCATGTATACTATTTTATATAAAATCCCATGGGATTTTATATAAAATAGCCTGTTCTCTATGATACTTCCCTGTAAGTTGACAACATCTGCGTCATTGAGCTACTGCGAGAACGTTTCTCTCGTTGGACTTTTATCTTCTAAAAAGTTCTAGCTTCATTTTTCTTTTCCTCTGTCTTCTCAACATTTTTGAAAGTTAAAATGCAATTTGTTTTACATATAATAACATCACGAGGTCACCTGCTTTATACACTCGTCCTCTCTTTCTGTGCTGATTCATGACCTAAAAAGTGTAATAAATAACTAAAGAGATCATTAGATATTCATGATTCTTTAGTCCTTTAAGGTTATTTTAATTTTAGGAGATAAATTTCAGCCTGAATTGTCCACCTGTAGAAAATTGGATTATTTATATAACATTAGGTCAGAATTTGTAGTCTCAGGCATTCAGTCTTTAATAAACAAGAAAAACTGCATCGATGTATTTTTCTATTAAGTTTGTCTTTATTTGTACAAGCAATACACTTCCTACCAGTCTGATTGTCTCTTTGTTACAGTTCATGTAAGCCCAGAGGAACATCATAAATCATAAGCCAGAGCTGGCACGCATAAGAAAAGAGCAGTGACTGAGAAGTTAAGTGTGGAATATGTCAACTTATTAAAGCAAAAGCCAATCCATGTCCTGTATAAGCTGCCTAAATGTGAATACGCCTTTGCAAGTGAAATACTGTTTCTTACATGAAATGAGTTTTCTTTGTCACATATTCTGGTTGAAATTTTAAAGTTCTAAGAAATGCAATCATAAATAATACTTCTTTTTTCCTGACCAACCCCATATTTTGCTCTATTTCTTTCAGCTGTCGTTCGTACAGTTTGGGGAGGAAAATCCTATCTTGAGTCTGCAGCTTTGGTATTATTGACCTTGTCAGATATAAGAAGGGTGGCATAAAACAGCACACATTTTTCAGGAGCATAAGCTGATTATATTCAGTCAAGTCGACATTTAAGGAGCGTTTGTAGTCACATTTAGAGTTGACTCTCAGTCTGCTCTCCATAAAGCCTTCCTAAACCCTGTAAACTTTTGAACTCAAGGAGGCACTATCTGATCCCTGAGAAGGTAAAACATCTTTGCCTTCTTGTGAAAGCAGGACACAGAAGGAATCGATGTCCATGCAAATACAAGCAGAAAGCATCCTTACTTGTTTTAAAATTCTTTCTCTGATGAAGAGGGATTTTAATTTGCCAAGAGAGATGTGATAGAAGATGAGGCGTATGACACTTTGGCCAGTGACTTTTTATTTATCGTTTTAAAATACAGATGATTTTTTTCATTTTCCTTTTTTATAATTTGTGAAGCATGGATTTTCCTATTATCCAGAGACTGGATTGAAAAGGCAGAAATTCAGGAGAAAAATCATATGCATGTAAAATGACCCTTATAATCTTATAAATTTCTGTTATTTCCAAACCTTATGACCACTGATTCTAAAAATATATGCTTTTTATTTATGGCATTTTCCTCTGACATAATGAAAAGGCAGGTTTTATTTTCATCTGAAAGGGTTATGCCTCTTTGTTTTATCTTGTTGATTCTCTCTCCAATTTGGTTATCTCCTTGCCTCTACCTTTATTTTCCTGTCTTCTCTCTTGGTGTAGTATATAAACAAGCAGGTTTAGTGTATGGATGACATGAATGTGTCATACTGAATACAGTCAGGAATTGAAATAAGTCACAAACTATAATCCACAGCAAACCATTGTGAAAAGACATATCCAATTAAGTGTTGGTGCCCTATTTTGGCTCTAAATATTATTAAGAAATGACCATAAAATATAAGAAACAATGGAAAATCATAAGCTCTACTGTGTTGTACTCCCAATTTGTATTAAGCTTTTTGATTTAGTCCTTTAGCTATTTAGCTTTTTCATTTTTTCTGTACATTTACCAATATACCATTACTATAAAATACCATGGTTCTATTTGCCTTTGTGATAGAAGACTAGAAGTTTTAGGACATTTCTTATATCATCTCCTGTTTATATTGCTCTGTTATGAAAATAGGCTTTTGCAACTTGGAAGAAGACTGAAAGATAGGGAAGGGAAGGAATGGAAGGGCGGGGGTTAAAATGAAAAGAAAGAGGAAAATAACTAAGATGTCTTATGCACATATACAAATACCACCAATAACTGTAATCATTACATACCTTAAACATGAACTAATAATAAAACTGGAGTGAAATAATTAAAAGCAACAGAAATGACCCTGTAAATCTCTAAATTTGAGGTCTAATGAAATAATAATATGTCACTTCATTTTATTTTCACCAAAGAACAGAAGAAATCACAAAAAATCAGACATTACTACATAAAATGTTAATATACCAGAGCAGGTAGCTACTAAAATAAATCTCATCAGAAAAATAGGACATAACAAAATTTCATGCAAGCTCCATAGCGATTGATGTTGATACTTTGCCTGTGTCACTTCAAGTTAGTCACAATACAAAGAAAGTATTACCCGACCCCCACTCACTCTAAGTTCACTTTTGTATATTTTGTGTTTTGTGTTTTGTTCCACTGCTATTTAATTCCTACATGATTTGTAATTCAACTGTGAAGATAGCAAATACTTATTCTAGGAGATATGTTTGTATTTCTGCTCAGAAAGTTTGGTCAAGAAATGCTGTGGAAAATATCCCCCCTAAATGGATCAAGTCAATGCCTTTTAAATCTGAAAGATATTTTCTAAGGTTTAAATGAGGTAGCTATGAAAAAAAAGGCACAAAACCAAAGTTGTTCAAAATCATATGTTCTCTATAAAATGTCTGCCAATAAAAATGCGTGAAGAAAGGAAGAAATAATGAAATCAGGTATATGAAGCTTACAATAACTCACTTCTTTGTTCACTTCTTCCCAGATATTATATATATATATATATATATATATATATATATATATATACACACACACACACACACACACACACACACACACACAGTTGGTGTTGTTTTTCGTACCAGCAATTGAACTCATAATCTTGCACTTGCCAGGCAGGCACTGTGCCACTGAGCTATATACTCTGAGCTCTGGAGATATTTCCAAATTCATGTGTCTAAAAGCAAATATTCCTCTCCTCAATCTTTTAAGGCAACATTCATTCACACTCAATGCTTGAATTAAATTAATTGATAAATTTATTTCAGCTTTTTAGGTAAGCTACATACAAAAACAAATAACTCTAGCATACATCTTTGTTACTGCTCAGTCAATTTGGTATTATTGATAATTTTCAGTTACCATGGTACTTTCAGAGGTCACCTAGCCTAACTTTCAAAAACTTATTTTACTGCAGTGAGAAACGAGGCATTTTGTCTGTTGGAATAGATAACTGCCCTTAGCATAGAATAACTGAAAATATGAAAGTTTCTATGATACACCTAATGGAATATTTTGTTATATGCTTAATTTTGTTTCATTTTGCAAACCAAATGGAATGAAAAGGTTGGAGACACTTTCCATTCCTTCTGAGCATTTCGGTTACTGCTCAGATATTCTCTGATGCCTTCTCAAAAGCTAGGACAAAGTCTAGTAAAAGAAGTGAAATGGAATTGTGGGTAATACTTCTCATATTATCTGCTAGGAACAATTTAATATTTTATATGCTTAAACGTAAGTTTCAAAAATTTTAATTTAGTAAACCTAATCTGTTAAGTGAAATTTTTAAATTAACTTTACTTCATAAAGTATCTTATATATAAAACTGACACAGCTAAAATAGAGAACAAGAAAAGAAATATGTGTTATATGGAGAAAAGCAAATTGTTTCTTTACACTAAAAATAATGCCTACAAAATATTTTCTCAGATCTGTAAATCATCCCTTAGCTGCTTTCACAGATTGGAATAATTTACATTTATAGCTAATTCTTTTAACAGTGGCTAAATCTTTTAAAATACCCTATCAATGAGAAAAATACAGTTTTGTGACCATATATGATTATAGTATTTTCTTTGAAATAAACGTGAATAAATATTCTAATGAAAAGTAAGTCTGGTTATTATTTCTATAAATACTAATGAAAACTTAAGGAAATTCAAAGACCTATTTCATTAGGCAAATGTAATATAAAAATAATCCCATAAGCAAGGCTTCTTTTTCCCCAGATCCTAGGATTCAACTTCTTAGTTAAGTAAGATTTATTATGATTTTATCTTTAGTCTGTAGATAGAGTAATTTATCACACTTTATTAACTATTTGGATAAAATAGTTGACATTACTTCTCAACACAAATTCAAGACTTTATAATTGATATGAAGAAATTAAACTGCACACTACATCATTAATTTTAAATATAAGACACACATATATAGCAGTAGCGCACATTTGCTTCAGTATTTAGTGTTGACACTGAAATGATATTTAAACTGTAATGTGTATGTTTCCACTTCATTTGCACATACTTGTGTTTATTTCACATGGAGAGATTTGAAGTGTTAAATGCTGTTAATTGTAAAAATGTGTCTATCTATTGTCATTTGCACTATTCTCGCACATATTTTCAGGTTTGAGATTTTCCTCCACAGATCTATTTGTGTTGGGTCAGCTGTCCTGATCAAAAGCTGTGGCTAGGTGGTAATTTTATACATATGTAGACATGAAAGAAAAAAGCTGATTATTTAAAAAAATTAAATGTAAAAGTTCTATACTTAGAGGAAAAGAGAAAATGTGAATCTGCAAATATGCTGAGAAATACTTCATTACCTTAAAAAGGTAGACTAGCCATATTTCTATAACTCAATAAATGTGTATGTGTGTTTGGTGTGTCCTGAAATCTTTACTAAATATGACAGTATGGTGATACAGCATTTTTGCTACTGTTTTCTAGGCTACAAGTGAAAAAGTAGAAATGTATTTGCAAAGTTAGTCTGTTTTGGGGCTTATGTAGTGTTATATTATCCTGCTGGATACTGTGGTTTTCTCATCATTACATAAAAACCCTTCACGTGAAGGCACATGTCAATAGAATTACAAATATTCTCAATAACCGGCATAACATCTGTCTCATGGTCTATTTTCAATAACCATTTTATTATACATATTTTAATAGGGCACTACAAGCAACACAAAAACAGAGAAAAAGAAAAGATATGGGGACAAATATTATACAAAACTTTCAAAAAATTGTAGAGAAACAGCAATATATAAACATTTTGATCACTTTGCATGAAAACATGATCCAACATTAACAAATTGAGAAATACAAAAGTTTCTAGATTAAATCAATGAGAAAAATAAAACAGACGTATTAGACAGTAATTCTGAAGTCCTGGAGTAACCTATTCATTTACAGCAATCATCAAATTCCCTAATGTCAAAACACAAAGTGTATTTGAACTACTTTTTCCACAGAAATTAATGGATCGTTTCTAACTTTGAGGACAGATGCGAGGCTAAAGACCAGTGAGGAAATGAGCAGGAAGCATAAAAACACCCCGCAGATGGATTAGCCATGATAA
>PVJX010045220.1:0-12839 GCA_004027295.1 Dolichotis patagonum | reverse complement strand
TTCATAAAGAGGTTCCCAATGAGTAACCTCTATTCAGCCTGAGAACACAGATGAAAATAACAGCTAATAAATCTGTTTATCACATGGTAGAAACTTGCACTGTGTAACAGGTGACAATGACTGGGGTGGAAGAAAGAAAGCAGGAGATGTGTGAGATTGGGTATACCTGAAAGACTGAGCTAGGAAAGAGAGAGAGAGTGAAATGAGAGCACAGAGAGAGCAAAAGAGAGAAGAGAAACTGGTTAAAATAAAATCAGTCAAAAATGCTAGAAACCAAAATAACCTTAAAATCTGACCAAGGGCCAACAGAAGATGACCAGGCTCTATTTCTTGGAAATACCACATTAGAGCATATCCATGGTGTAAATGTAGTTTCTAATGAATATGTGGGAGGTGGGGGGAAGTCACAAGAAATCAGTGTCAAATCTTTTTAAAAATAAGATTACCTTTTTAAGAACAGAAGCTAATTTCTGTTACCCATAGAAGAAGGGAGAAATATCATTTGTGCAGTCAAAGATAAAAATACAGTGCATGCAGCACCCATGGGTGAAAAGCACTGACCAGCAATGTCTAACTGCAGTGACATTTGTGGAGCTGTAATATCTGGATAAACACGTGTTATATGGATTCCATAAATTTTTAAATGAGTGTACAGAAATTGGTTAAGTCTTGGACAAACCTGTATATAAATTGATTAAATGAGAAAGTGTAAATTGATTAAATGAGGAAGTACTCACATTTTTAAAGAATATTCTCCAGAATCTTAATAGGAAGTAGTTTCCAAAATATTGACACCAAGGACCAGTTTTGTGGAAGAGATTTTTTCCATAGACCTCTGTGTGTGTAACTATACACTCACACACATATGTAAGCATGTATATATTTTTTATTTTTGTTTCTTTCCTTTAGGTGTAAGTATCTGTGACACATAATTCTATTCCCCACAGTTAGCATGACCGCTTCAGTTCCCAATCAGGTCACAGGTGTCAGGGTCTTAAAGGAATGGATCCCTCAGATCCCCTACACGTGAAGAGTAGGATTTGAGTTCCTATGAGAATCCAGTGCTGCTGCTGTGTTCAAAATAGGTGGAGCTCAGGCAATAATGCAAGCAATACAGAGTTGCTGGACATAGATGAGCCTTTTCTCCTCTTGCTCAACTCTTGCTTGGCCCAGTTCTTATCTGAGCGTAGCACCATTTTCTGTTCTTTATACTAAGGTATAGTTTGTAGCTGGCTTCCTCTGTGCATGTACATTCTTTAAAAACCAGGAAATAATCTAATGGTATCATAAGGTCAGTCACCTCAGTCCTACAACACGATAACTCCTCTCAAAAAGACATGTCACCTATGAAGAGGCATGCTTACAATCTACCCTTGCATAAAGAATCCTAACACTTGATGTCTCACCATTCAATCAACTGTCTCTTCAGTTTCAGAGTCATAGGTTTTGATTAGGAATAGTCTTTCTTGTGGAACTGATTCTGTGAGGAAAAAATCAAGGTTATTGTGTTATTTGTTATTGAATGTTCTCAACATCAAGGGGTGTGTGTGTGTGTGTGTGTGTGTGTTTCTGGTATAGTATTAGTTTTCAGTGTCAGTAACAACTAGATAATAATGACTAAACCTCTTTTAGAGAATTTTGGTTGTGATTAAAGTTAAGAAGAGCCATTGCTAAGATAGTTTATTCATAGGCTCATTTAAACAACTTTAGCCTTCTGTTTTATGGGGTAAAGAAGAATCCTTTTTATTTTTATATTTTTCATTTGTTTGAGTCAATGAAGATTTTCTTATCCTTGATATTACCTTGTCTCAGGGGTAGTCTATGACTTCTAGAAAATGACAGCTTCACCAAAGTTGTTCAAATTGTATTTTTTTTTATACTTTAAGGAACAGAACATTTCCACTACCTCTAATTGGAATGGACACTCTGTGCTACATAACTATCTAACACTGTGAAAAGTATGGTCTCTTTAGAGTATGAAATCTGCTTTGTGTTTGTTTGCTTGTTTTGTTTTTTTTTTTACTGGCAAACAGTTATCTTAAAATTAAATTAAAGCTAGATGTCCCTTAAAGCCTCAAGTACTCATAGGTAGAGATTTCAAAAGTGGCTGGATTTAGGATTTGTGAGTATGGATTAAGGACGTGTGACTTCTACATCAGTACAATAATCAGTTTAACTTAGTTCCGGGTATACATAGTGGGAGCGCCCATCCTGGGAGTGGGTGGCTCTATCCAATGGGCTTGTAGTTTAGATGTCATAAAGAGGAAAAGGGGGTTCTTCTGTTTGCTGCTTTTTACATACCATGCCATGGACTGTCTCTTCTCTGCCACACCACCCTGCATTGGGGCCAGCTGACTATGGGTGACACCACCACAAACTGGGAGCCAGAATTAACCTTTCCTCCTTTAACTTGTGAGTGTTCAGCATTTTGTCTCAGCAAAAAGAAAAGTAACTAAGAAGATTAAAAGAACAGAACTTTCAATGCTATTCTCAGTCACTAGGAAAGACTCAAAACAATCATTACCGATCAGTAATTTAATCTATCTCGTTTAACTCATGATGCCTCCATAAAAATTCCTGCATGTACCTCATAGAGCTTCTGAGTGATTCAAGCATCCAATTCCTGGAAGGACAACATGTGTGGAGAAAGCAAGCGAGCATTTATCCTGTTCCTTTTTGCACTATATATCTCTTCCATGTGACTGCTACTGAGTCCTTGTCTTTCTTTTTCTTTTTTTAAATGAGGTAACCTCTTGAGTTCTGTGAGCTGTTACAGCAACTGAGTTGAGGAAAAGATCATAGTAACCCCTCAGGTATTGTTGGTAGGTCAAAAGAATGGGAAGGAAGGCTGTAGCCTTAGCAGTTTTCTAAAGTGCTGTAGGTCTGGCCTTTGTAGCCTGTTAGAACCACTGCTAGGTCTAGATAAATAGGCTTCTATATGAATGAATTTTAAACTACCAGCTGGTCTCCAGGCAGTTGGAGAATTGGTTAGCATGATTCAACCCCCTACACACACAGAGATTATGCTTCATAATATAACTGATCCATTGCAAAGCTCTTTTTATTCACAGTGTTTCAGAATATACCAGGTAGAACTAAAATAAATTCTGAAACAACTCCAGCACAGTCAGCCAGTCTTGATATTTCTCCTATAAACTTTGATGTCCTACTTATAAAAATGTACTTCCCAGTCCAGAACTTTTTTCCTTCGAAACTTCCAACATTCTAGAACGTGAAGGGTTAAACTTAATAGGCTTGGTTTTTCCAAGCATTCCAAAGTTCTTCAAGACCAGAAGTGGATTAGATCTTCAGAGGTAAACTCTGAGTCCTCAAACATTTTGTTTAATAAAAAAATCTGTATATCTAGGGTTTTGGGATGTGTATCATATGGTTTTGGTAAGAATATGCTTTATGTATTTTTTTTTTTTTTTTTTTTGGTACCGGGGATCGAACTCACGACCTCATGCTTGCCAGGCAGGCACTTAAGCCACTGAGCTAAATCCCCGGCCCAAATATGCTTTATGTTAAACTTCTGTTTTTGCCTGGTGGGTATCCTAGACCATGCTATGTGCTCAGGAGGCTGGAGACTCATAATGAAAAATTAGTATTACAAGAGCCCCATTGTGCTCTATCAGAAAAAAACAGCTAGAAACTTTTACCTGTTTTTCTCTTTGTGTCTACTCCATGTACAGTTTCCTTTTTTGAATATACTGTAAGTCTTTTTCCTGTAATAAACCAGAATGTTGAGTATAACACCAATGAGTTCTGAGTTCTTCTATCCAATCTTCAAGCCTGAGTGTGATCTTAAGAATCCTAATATAACGAGATGCTTTCCAAATGGAAGATTTTAGTCATGGTCACCACAGTTCCTAAGATTTCTCTCTCTCTCTCTCTCTCTCTCTCTCTCTCTCTCTCTCTCTCTCTCTTTGACTCTTGTGGGAAAATTGGGTTGTGTATTTAGCTCTATTTTCCCAAAAGGTCCCTGGGCTCATTATTGGACTGGGCCATTCCTAAATGGGTACATCTTTATTCCATCCTCTGGGCAATAGTTTCTCAGATTGCAATAACATTTTCAGCCAGAACCGCAAGTTATCTCAAGACACAACTAGGTAATATTTTGTTTCCAAGCAACCTCACACAATTGTTAAAAGAATTCAATTCTTGTGAGCAGTTGGACTGAGCATATTGGTTTTTTGTTGAAAATTGCAGAGGTTGCCCTAATCCTTTGTCCACTTGGTTTTCTTCATAGGCTAGATCTAAATATGGCAGCTGGTTTTACCAGATGGGATGAATAATAAAAGACAGAGAGAAAGATAGAGGAAAAGTAAGAGCAGACACAGGAAAACAAATGTAATAATCCTATGTAATATAATATATGATGCCCTCGGGGCTGGGGATTTAGCTCAGCGGCATAAGCGCCTGCCTTGTAAGCAGGCAGTCGTGAGTTCAATCCCTGGTACCGATAAAAAAAAAAAATATGATGCCCTGAACTCTTACATTGATTAGAAACATGTAACTAACTCCAGCCCACCCACATTAAAAGGGATAACATTACATGGACTGTGTAGATCAGGAATGGAGGACCACCAGGGCCCATCTGAGAAGCTGTCCAGCATGCAGAGTGGAAACTTCACTAATTTTCTCTCCTTTGAAAATTGCCACCCCTCTCTCATCTTTCAGAATACTACTTCCATCCAATTTTCCTCTGCTTATGCATTTATATTTTCAAATCATTATTCATCAAACATCTAGGTTTCAAGCTCTAAGAAGAATGTTAAAAAGACAGTAAAGGGATGTGACCCATTTTTTGCCTCAGAGGGAGAAAAAAATTAAAGTAGGTATCTATAGAAACAATAAATTTAAACCTGAGAAATTATTTGCAAAGGTTATGTAACAAAGATTCTGTTTGGCAGTCTGCTTTCCTTCTGAATTGGTGATTCATCCCCATTGCAGGGCTCCAGTTTGTCTTTTCTAAGTAATTGTTGTTATCACAGAATATATAGAAATATTACAATAAAACATACAGATATTTCTTGAAGCAGTACTCTTACCCTTAACTCTGAATACTTCCCTTTACGTAGGAGTTATCTGTATTTCACATCTATTTAAAGTTGTGCTCTACTTGGCAAGCACAATTTAAGTGTTTCCCAGTGAATGAATGGATAAATACATTTGGCACATGTATATAATATTATTTAGCTTAAAAATCAATGGATTACTTACACATACTATGAACATTCATGAATCCCAACACTTATTTTATCTGCAAGAATCCAGTCATGATCAAATATTATTTAATCCCATTTTTAAGAAATGTTTAGGACAGTGTCTAAGTGTTTTAAGCCTCTTATAACAAACTGCCTTAAACCAATAATTTATAAATAACATAAATTTATTTCCTGGAGTAATAGAGACTTAGAGGTGCAAGGTCCAGGAGCTGCAAAAGCCTGTCTCTGGTGCATATCCAATTCTTGGTTCATTGATGATGTCCTCTTGTTGTGCTCTCCTATATTGGAAAGAGCAAGTTAGTTATTGGGTGTTTGTCTTTAGATTGAGCTAAATCTACAGCTCTTTTAATGTTTTCTTTGCTTTTTTTAGTAGGATATTTCTAAGTCACTAAGTTTCTCAGACTGAGTTCAAACTTGTGGGCTCCTATGCAGCCTCAGAGAGCACTGGAATTATAGGTTTACACCACCACACCAGCTTCTAGTGTTTCTTTTATAAGGGCTTCAATCTCCGTCTTGAGGTGTCTATCCTTAAGACCTACTCACTTTCTGAGAACCACAGTTTACCATATATTACTTTGATGGTTATTTTTAAAATGTAGCCTTTGGAGATGCATGACTATTTCTATCATATCAGATAGATAAATCCACAGAGGTAGAAATGATTCAGAGGAAAGTGAATTTTTAACTTGCAGTCAGAAAAATATTTTGGAACTGTCTTAGTCACTTTGCTATCACTGAGACACAGTACCAGATACATACAATTTAAAGGAGGAGAGGTTTATTTGGCTCATGGCTTTCCTCCATGGTCAGCTGGTTCCAAGGCAAAAACAGGATGGACAAGGAGTATGGCAGAGGAAAAGATGCTTAAACCACAGCAACCAGGAAACAGAGGGGAAAAGGAGGGCTGGGGGACAAGAACACACCCTTTCAGGTCACATACCCAGTGATGCCTGGCAAGCAGCCCCCCACCTTCCAAGAGCACATTTCAGCCACTGAACTCATTACTGCATGAATCCACTGACGCATGTGGTGGCACCCCCTGATCCGGTCACCCCCCCCTTGCGAAGCACCTCACTTGTAAAGCTATGAGTCTTTAGAGGGACTTTGTGATATAAACTATGAACCTCAGTAAAGGTGATAGTTGTACAACACTGTCAAAATACAACATGTCTTTGAATTATCCACTAAAAATGTTAATTTTATGTAAATTTCAACTCAAAAACATGTAAAACAAAGGAATGGAAGACTTAAAGATCCTCCAGTAGGCTATTCCTTCTCCAAAGGGCCTGATTCTCAAAAGATGGAGTAAAACAGCTATGACAATTATTTTGATTATATTTTTCTTTAGGTGGAAGATTCACAACTCTGAGATACTTTTATGTAGGAAAATTAAGCATGTATCACTCCTCAAAGTGCAACCCAGAATTAAAATATATTACTCTAAGACATCCTACTTTTTTTGCTTGTTAAATGTTTTCCAGGATACTGTTCCTTGTTCTCTTATGGGTTGTCTCTAAATTTACTTCACCTCATGTTGTGTATAAACAATTATTCCATTTATATTACACTTAATAATCATTTCATTTTGATTAAGTTATTAATACATTAGTTTTCAAATCAGAAATCTAAAATATGGACATTATGTAGTTAAGTAGTTAACAAAAGGAAATTTTGCTATATCAATTTTAATATTACATTTGAAGACAAAAAATAAGAAAAAACAAGTCAGTCAGTCATTATCAGAAAGAAAATTAAGGTGAGTAATGAATAAGGAAATAGGTCAGACAACATAAAACACAGTGGTCAGTCTGGAATCTCTAGGCAGGAAATCTTTGTGAAATGATAATATGAGTAGAAATAGTTAAATATGCAAAAATATAGGGAAAGAACGTTTCAGCCAGACAGAACAGAAAGCTTAAGTGTTCTAAGAGGTATGAGTTTAACATGTTCTAGAAATAGAAAAGCGGCCACAGCAAGTACAAGTCAGTGAAAAGAGGAAAATCATGGTAGAAGACAAGGATGGAGAATAAACAAAGGCAGATATTGTAGGCAATGTTTAAAGAAGTACTTAGCCGAAGTGTTAATCCTTAGATGAAAACTGAACACACAGCTGTGGATTAATTACTAAGCCTTATAATTCTTTTGTGCCCAGTAGGACTTAGAAGAAATAATATGAGGCCAGGATAATATATTTTTAATGCCTGTTAAGTGCAAAAATCAGTGTTAGACTTACAATTGGCCCTCAATAAAAACTACATGGGAGCAGCAAGGTAAATGAATTTCAGTATCAAAGATTTCTTCTTTCTTCCCTGTGATTGCCTTGTTGCAACCTTTTTTGTGGATCTCATACGTTCTAGTTAAGTTCGTACTGTGAGAATCTATGCTGCATTTCAGTTCAACTCCCTGGCAACAGGCATTTGATTGCTTTTGCTTCTTTTGGACAATGTTTTTCAGGGAGAGGAAAGTGGTTCATTTGGGAGAAGAGCTGTTAAGTTTTACACTGGCTAAAAGAGCTATGCTTGCTAAGTGTGTGCTCTTATCAGAAAGTTCAAGTCCTCTGTTTTCAGCTAGCTCAGGGGTATGGCTGTTACATGTAGGACTGTGCTTATCATTCTTCAGTTGCACATTTTGCTTTCAAGCCCCTTCACCAAAAATCTCCAATTCAGTCATGCACAGTAAGTAAACACCGAAATACTCGGGGCAAGTGACCTGAGGGCTGACACAGGGAGCAGACTCTGCAGAGATACATTAGCACTCTGGGAGAACAGCAGCTACAGCTCAGAACTGAGACCACTACACCCTTTTCTCCCAAACCGAAGAGAACCACACATTTATTTCAAAAGCAGAACATCACGGTATGATGTTAAAATGGATTTTATAGTGCCTGTGGTGTGACTAACTTTATAGTGTATAACTGATAAGATATTGTCAGTCAAAGTTTTCATTCCAGTATAAGTAGCTTCAGAGTTCCGTGTATGTGTACTTTAGGAAATCAGATGACACCTGAAAGTTTTAATTCATATTTAATGTTTTCATAAGAAATACACTACATGACTCTTTGCTAGTTATGAAATAATTCAAATACTAGACAAGTTCATAGGTTTTAGGCGTAAAGTATATTCTGTCTTCCAAATTGATCCCCACCTGTTACGGTTTATGTGTGGATGGCCCTCCAAGCCTGATGCAGCTAAGGAGTCCGCTGAATCTAGCATTTGTGAGTAGTTTGTTGTCCAGCACTGAGATTGGCTGTTTGGGTGCTGCACATGCCCAGGGGTGGGTAGCTAGCATAAAATGTAAAGAAAGGAAAAGGTGTGCTTTTTCCTTTTTTCTCTTTTCCCCCTTTTCCCCTGTTTGCTCTTATTGCTTGGGGCCACCAGGAATGTTTGCCCCTTAGCCATGCCACCCTGCCTTGGAACCACTGACTATGGTCTGAAACACCCCAAAACTGTTAGCTAAATAAACCATCCCTTTCTTCATTTTGAGGGTCAGGTATTTTGTTCCAGCAATGAAAGAAAAGTAATCAAGACACCAGCCATCCATTCTCCTCCAGTGGTAGCCACTAGATATGGTTCTATATTTCTTTTTAGATATTGTCATATATATGTACATGAGATTACCATACACAAACATACATGCACACTCCAGAAAACTCTATCATCTATCTATCTATCTATCTATCATCTATCTATCTATCATCTATCTATCTGTGGTAGAACTGCCTAACTGAAACCAAGGCCTTCCAGCTGAGCTACTTCTCAATGTCTTTTCTTTTTTATTTTGGGACAGAGTCTCATTAATTCAGTAAGTTAGCAATGATGGCTTCAAACTTGCTGTTTTTCTGCTTCAACCTTCTGGAGTACTGATATTATAGCATAGACAAATATTTCAGGACTCTATTGTTATTTTAAAGTGTACAAAGTGTGATTTTACAACAAACAGTGAATGCTTAAAAAAAAAAAAACAAGAACTCATTGCCACAAATCACTCTCGAAACGCTCCTAGCTCACTTGAAACACCCTTATCCTACCCACATTCTTATCCTGCCCATATTTAGCTCTTCATTCTTTCTATGTTCTGATGCAGTTCTTGAAGTCCTTGTTTCTTTTTCAGCTGCCTTGTTGTCCTGAACTGGTTCAAAACACTTACTTCTCATGTTCATCTTGTCTTTGGGGAAAAGTCAAAAGACTCTCAGCATTATGCCTGGTGAATAATGTGGGGGACACACCATAATGTCTTTTCCAAGTTCACCTATATGTCCAGTGCCAATAAAAAGCAATATTTTTAATCATACCTTGTAAAGATATTCACAAAAGAGAAATTCTACAATTGTTTCAAAAGTGGCAAGAATGATGAGATAATTGTATGAAGTGAGGGGAGTCTTTTAAGAGGCATTAGTGACAATGTGTGTTTTACAGTAGTATTTTTTTAAGATTTAAACATTCACCCAAAGTTTGATCACTCCGCTGTAAATTGTCAAAGTAGTCTAAATAATAAGACCATATTGAATAGGTGTATATGTTAAACATAATATACACTTACCTCATTGTTTTAAATTTTTGCTTGAAGTTTTACATGTTTACAATTTACTTTGCTATTTACTTTGCTAATCAATTAATCTTCTACTGGTAGACATAAATTGCATTATTATTTTTCTCCTGGAAAGATTTTCTGCATCATAGTTTTAGGTAATTCTACAACTTACATACAATATACAACACTGAACTGAAAATTTCTACCATCACTGTACTTAAAATATCACTCTGAATGTATAATTTACAGTAAAATGAATTTCACAAAATTTGCAAAATGCAAGTCTCACAAATTATACACATTTCACAAAACAAATATGAAAAAATTTATTAATTTTGTTGAGTTCATCCTTACATGTAAAATCCACAGAAGTTTATGCATTTCCAATTTTTAAATTATTTAACGAACAGGTGTATAATAAATTTTATTAATATTTTGGGCATAATTACTTGCACGGGAAACATCATACATTAATCTCTTGCAAAAGAATTATTTCATATCTCAATAATTATTTTATATCAAAAAAATCATTTTATTAAGCGCCTGCCTGGCAAGCGCGAGGTCGTGAGTTTGATCCCTGGTACAAAAAAAAAAATCATTTTATTCTAGTATGCAGGTCATGAGAAGGGCTGGGAAATTCAATAAGATGAGAAAGCATTTACTTCAGTTTGGAAGCAAAAAAAATTTTATATTCTGCAAATATTTTGTAGATGATCTGTCAATGCAATAAAAGTAATAGAACCAATTAATTGTAAGAGTGTGAGCATTCAGTAGACCAAAATGAGGAAGTGCCTACATGATGCATTGCTCTAGTCACCAAGAAGTTTGTCTATTTTCATTTCAAATATCTGGCAGGTGCAGATGCAGACAGATGCAAAGCAAATGTGTCTATTGAATTATCAGGAGAATATTTGAATTATCCTATAAAATACATTACTTAAAAATATAAAATAATAGATGCATTCTTCTACTTTTTCCCTAGCTTCTCTCTACCAACTGTTGTGCTGAAAGAATATTTTGCTTTCAGAAAAAGTTTATAATGATGTATATAATATACCAATTTGTATATGTAACAAATCAAACACATTATTTGACATACATATATGTATGTATGTGTAGAGTCTGTTAATTTACCCAACAAAGGTCAAATTTTAATGAAGAAAACTTAAATTATAAAGAGATCTTCCTAGTAACAGCAAGTATAGAGACCTCTCAATTTTTTTTCAAAATATGTCCTTGCATTGAGTTACATTATAATTAAACTGCTCAAATTTAAGACTATGGATGACTTTATTTTCCATACATACCTTCCCAAGTATTTCTAATTCCAGAAGAATTCTATCAAGAAGTCAAGTGTTTAATTTGCTCACAGATTGGTTTGGTTTGTCTTAAACTCTGTGTAAATAGTACCTATCATCCTGCATGTATCTCGTTACATCTTGTATCTTTGAGTCAACTTGCTTCTGATAATCATATTTTTACATATACCATAAATTTGTTAATTTTTATGGTGCATTCCTCAACTAATGACAGTTGAACATACTTTTTTCATCTTTTACCATGGTTTAAAGAGATGTATATTCACTAGAAATGATGCTTCAAATTTTAAATTTTGGTCTCTTCCTGAGCTAGTAATGTGTAGTGTGTTACTCTCCCAGGATGCTGGGCAGTGGTAGGAAACCACAGATCCCAAGCAATCAAACAATGATGTCCACAAGCAGTTGGCAGAGCAAAGCTATGATGGCTGGTAAAATAGAAGTATGGAATGCATTTTGGACTCAGGACAATTTCTCTTAAAATTGTTTGGTTAAGACTGTCAACTAAGGAGCAGCTGTACTAATCTTTAAAGTATATACAGTACATTTTTACACATAGTTATTAGTCACTGTCTCATAGCTGGAACAATATACCTGATACCCACAACTTAAGGAGGAGAGATTTATTTTAGTTCACAGTTGTAACGGATTTTTAGTTCTCAGTTGTTTGGTTCCATGGAAAAACTTCATGGATGAGTTGCTCAACCTATGGCAATCAGGAAGCCTCAAAAAAATTGAGGATCCAGCAATGAGAGTAATGCATTGATTACATTTTGATTGGCTTGCTAGATTAATTCATTGATGATCATAAAACCCTATAATCACATTGGCTTCTAAAAAATCTACCTCTGAACACATGAGGCTTTGGGAGGGTCACAGTTTAGATCTACGTTGCAACTACATTTTAGTACTGATAGACAAAGTTTTCTCCTTGTTAGTTTAGGCAATTGCTGAATATATAAAATATCTTGCTAGCAATTCTAGAAATTGGGAAATTGAATAATCATATTTTTCAGATAGCTGATTCTGAGATAGCTGATTCCGAGTAGAGCTTGTGCTCACCTTAGAATACAGCAACTTTTTACTGGATCTTAACAGGGCATAAGGGGCAAACACTGTGCCCTCAGGATGGTGAGCGGGGACAAGCATGCTCTTTTCAAGGTTTTAAAAGAATAACAGGCTGTCTTGTAGCTTGGCCCAAACTGCCGCACCCTTGCTGGCCTGGAGGAATGGCATGGCCACTGCCCTTGGCAACCCTCCCCATCTCCTAGACCAAGTACTTGATCTTTGGCTCCCACTCCTCCTCCCAGAACTTTAAACCGCAGTAGATTCTGCTGAGTTGAGGGGAGACTCAGTGATCTCTCACCCAAACAAAAGACCTCAGCAGGCTCTAATCCTATGCTCCTGTGCTTCTCATTTGTCCTACAACTTCAACAACCAGTTGAAGTTCATCTTCACTAAGTAGAATAGGACCAAACAGGATGAAACAGAATGATCCCACTCAGAACAAAACCATGAAAGTGATATAGGACTTCTAAACAAGATGGTGCCCTGTGGACACCTGAACTGCTGCCACTGGACCACCCCTCAGCCCAGGACCAAGTACACTGCTGTACCATGCTTCCTGCGTACCCCGTGGACACTCAGACTGATGCCACTAGCCTGCCTCTTGGACCAGGACCTCTTATCCTGCCACACCAAGCTTCCTGCACATCCCATAGATACCTGGACTGACACCTCCAGCCTGCTTCTTGACCCAGGACCA